>JAKJJM010157940.1:0-12225 GCA_021901965.1 Pipa carvalhoi
CAGTTTCTTCTGAGATTTTCGCGTTCCAGGGTAGACGCCAAGATACAGAGCAGCACATACAGATTTGAATCAACATTTCATCTACAGGATTATTTGTGACTTTTCTATTATTTGAGCGCTACTTCTCATCCTGAAAATATTTTTCAGGATATATTTTGGGCTTTCTTTATAGACAGGGTTTACTTACCCTTTAAAGATCACAGATCAGTGCTTTTACTCTTATATGAAAACTCTGGTACATAGCTTTGGGACTATTTTTCCTACTTTTAATTGGCTACTTTATTAACATTCTCTTGTTCTTCTGCAGGTAGATGGCAGCTGTATCTCTTCATCCACCCCATCCAAGCTTGGCTTTGGAAATGGCAGGAGGAGCCCCTCGTTTTTTATGTTTCCCTCGATCAATCTCAGCCCTTGTTGGCACTCAAGCTGTACTGAGATGCCGGATAAGTGGAGATCCCACACCCTGTGTCGCCTGGGAGAGGGTGGGAAATGTCCGACTGGAACTGGGAGAGAGATGCATGACCCAGAATGATGGCGAGTGGTACCAGCTGGTGATCAGTGACCTGAGGCCCGAAGATTCGGGTCACTATATGTGCAGAGCCAGCAACTGGTCAGGAGAAGGATATGCAGGAGCTAAACTCACAGTGACATTCAATGTTACCTCAAATCCTGAACCTCTATGTAGTGTGGCTTTACACTCTGACCTCCCGGTGACATCTGACCTGCCCTCCTCAGCAGCCACTAACACGGACAATCCCGTTTCACATAATTTGGCCCCTTCTAAAACTGAACCTTCTCTCCCTAAAATTATTTCAGACAAGGATGTCATTCAGATACCAAACTTTAATGTCGATAACATTACCCAAACTGACCTGCCTGCAGCCCCCGAACTCCAACCCTATTTTCTGCTTGCCCCTGCTTCACAGCGATTATGTCGAGGTCAAAGTGGAGAACTCACTTGTAAAGTTGCTGGGAATCCAGTACCCACTATTCGCTGGGAGAAAGACGGGAGAGGATTGGATGAGATTTGCGATGGATCTCATTACCGTGTATCTTCTGGGGGTCACACTTTACGCATTTCCAGTGTCCATCCTCCAGATGCTGGGGTATATGTGTGTCGGGCCAGCAACACTGCGGGGCAGTGTCTGGCCGCTGCTGTAATCCTAGTGGATCCATCCCCACGCCATGGGCAAGAATTCTTGCCAGGAGACCCTCCTGCACAGGTGAAAGTGTTCTCAGTCAATGAAGGTAAACATGCCAAACTCCGCTGCTTGGTGACTGGTAAACCGCGTCCAGAAATCATCTGGAGCAAAGATGGTCGCGCAGTAAGCCCCGGGCGCAGGACCCTTATTTATGAGGACCGTGAAGGCCACTTCATACTGAAGGTGCTTTTTTGTCGCCAGCAGGACCGAGGCCTGTATGTGTGTGGAGCCTCTAACACCGCGGGGAACACGCTAAGTGCTGTGATGTTACACGTTAAAGGTATGTGAATGTCTCATAAAGACAGACAAAATCAGTAATTCTTTCATTGTATGAGCGGTTTTTGTTTTCCTAGAATATAGTTCTATAATAGCTGCATCTCCTGAAAGAACTATTTTATTCACCCCTTTAAAAGAAAGGGACTGACAAAACCAGTATTTTTTTTGGTTCTGAGATGAAAACCTAAAATGCTAAAGTTTCATTTAGTTTAAAGAGAATTAAAGGAGAGTTAGTGACTATTAGTAAATGGTTCTCAAATGCTTCACAGCCCTGCCGTCACTGCCTGTCACATTTGTGTGTAGTAAACACAATTAGGGAAATTTCATATTTGAAATATTTACATGTATCTTTGATTTAATCTAAATGACAGGTAAAAATGTAATTTTGAATTATCTGACCTTTGTCACCGCTGATTGCCAAGGACACAATGACCCTCATTGACTGAAGTCCAAATAGTCGTGTAGAGCTCTGAGTTTGCATTAATTCTCTACTTCCCCATGTTCTCTTATTGAGCAAAGTCTGCGAAGTGGCGAATACGAGACCAATTCAGGCGACTACACGAGTCGCGATCTTACGGAGCATGTAAATTTCCCCTTTCTGCCATAGGGCTATGCTTCGGTCACCAAAAAGAATAAACCCTAAAAGATAAGAGGGTTATGAATGTGAGTCATACTGTGGGCATCTCAGGTGGACCATTGAAAGTTCACTGATTGGCTGATCTATTAATATCTGATCTAAGTAAACCTTTCTCTTTGGGGGCGTTAAAGTCCAGATGTGTCAACAACTTCAGCAGAAGCTCTGGGTAAAGTGAATAAATGAGATGGAATCATAGGAAGTATTCATGGCAGTGAGAGTTGTTCAACATAACACAAACAGTGGAACCAGTGTTCTACTGAGACAGTTATGGCCCACCAGACATTGATCCTTAGGGGTGCAGTAGCACTGATGAGTAGCCCTTACTGCTTTCTTTGTAAATGACGCTCCTATTCTGTTTATTAGGTTGTGAAGGCAGCTTTGTACCCCCTTCCCCAGCTGATCTTGAAGCAGATGCCTCCAGTGCCTTTATTAAATGTAGACAACTGAGGGTAATAGAGAGAGAAAGGGAGGGCCTGCAGACGGGCTGATGAGTAGTGAAGCTACTGTTGTCGGAGTGGGTGGATGGTTGAAGATAGTTGGACAGCTGAAGGGAATTGGAGAGGGTTGGATGAAGTAATAGAAAGATTAGGGGGAAAAGCAGAGCTTTGGGAGGAAAGAGGCTCTGCAGGAGGGAGACAAGGAGAGCTGTGAATGGATAGAGGCAGCAGGTCACAATAAAGGGGCAGGCTACAAAGCTGCAGCTGATACCTACCAGATCTTAGGATAGGGTGTGCAAGTGTCCAGTGAAGCCATGTAGTGAGTGGTTCTGCTTGCTGCTGAGGGAATAAACTGATGGAACCAGAGAACTAATGGCACATTAACTGCAGATAGAGGAGGTGCAGCAGGCAATGTCAGTTGTAGGGGCAAACAGGTCAGGCAGTGTCTTATTCGTGAGCTCAACACAAGTTCTGAATGTTGGAGCAGAGTGGAGCTATCTGGCTTCAAGGCAATGTAAGATGGTGCAACATGGAGGGTCACGTCACATGGACTGGCATAACATGATGTGAGCTGACAATCCGCCCTGCTAGGTCCACCCCCCCAGAAGCCTGGGTGGTGGCCCCACAATGCCCTAGTATAATCTATTACGAACTGCTAACTTAATTAAGTCCTGTTTATTTCAATAAAAATATTAATGTCGCACTAAACCCTCTGAATTTATATCCATGAAAAAGATGTTTATGTTGTGTTGTCCATATTAACAACTGTGAGAGTTTATATATATAATATATTATTTTTTTTCTAAAATAGATTACAATATGAATATATAACTGTATTATGAATATAAATCATTTTGCATTGTAACTAAAAGCTTACAGCAATCAAACTTCTGTGTTCATATACATATATTATGATCCTTCACATTGGGGGTTGATTGTCCCTTTAATGAAAGTCATATCAAACATTACTACAGTACTAAGCATTAAATGTCCTTAAAGGAAAGCTAACCCTAAAAAAGTTACAGTTCACATTTACATTGGCGTGCCAGATAGTCCTGTCCTGTTTTATTTCAATCTGTTGCTGCTGTTGGTTGGCTAATTGCTTGCAGATAGATGGTAAAATGTCCTATAATCTTTTGTCTCAATTTCATTGCTTTCAGCTCTCAATTTTATTACTTTCAGCTGAATTATAGGTAAAATGTGTTCAGGACTTGAGACGTACAACCTAATACTTTGGAAATAAATGCATTTTTTTTTTTCATTTAAAAAGTGAAGAATAAAGAACATATTTGCATTGTTTAAATTGTAAGCTCTTGAGGCAGGGTCTTTATTTCTATTGTTGCTTTACAATTCTATGGCAAAGTTTGTATACCATGTAATGCGTTAACTTGTGTGTTCCCCTTACTATATACAGCGCCACAGTAAATGTTGGCGCTACATAAATGAATAAATAATAATAGTTATACAGTATTACTATGGGGCTTTGTTTCATATTGTTTATATAGTTTTATGCATGTATTTTGTAGCCAGTTTTTACCAAGTTCAACAAATTTCTCAAAAAAAAATCTTTAAAACATAAAATATTTTCCTGGCTAAATACCCGTTTGACCAAGAAAACAAAGGGTGAAATAGACGTGTGGGAAATGATACAGTTATTCTAAATATATATACATATATAAAAATGGAAATCAAGCGAAATAGATCGTAAAAACAGGCTAAGACACCCCAAAGCCAATCCTTACTAACAGGATTTCAGTTTATACACTTAACAGGAATTTTTGTCGTATTTATTGAAATAAAAAAGTTACTGCTTGTACAAAACACGCTGTATAAAGAGAGGGCTGGAGGTACCAATGTATAAAGGATTACAAATTACAAAAACTTTGTTTGTGGGGCATTTTAAAGCCTAGGGCCTTATGTCTGGTTGTGCATTTAACTGCCCTGGGATGTGCAACTAAAGGGGGGCTGTTTTTTGACAGGAAATAAGTAGAGGACGATCCCATAATCCCCTACATAGACACTGGCGTTTTGTGGCCTGCATTACATCTTCATGTCTTCAATTTGCAACTTATAGTCTGTAAATGTTTAGGTATAGTTAGCGCTTTGTCCATCAGCTGCATGATGGTTGGCTGCTGCGTGGGAGTTTGATAGACATAATGGGTGTTATTCTCTAAAGCAGCGGTTCTCAACCTTTTGGGCACCGCGACCCCCGCGATGACATCATCGCAGGGGTATGCCCGGTCACGTGATGACATTGCGGCGCTCAGCAGCGGTTCGCGACCCCTGTGAGCCGTCGTTCGACCCCTTTGGGGTCGCGACCCACAGGCTGAGAACCGCTGCTCTAAAGTGAGAGTTCGACTGTCGAGTTGGCAAACAGCGGATTCCCATAGTAAATCCGCGACTGCGACAATTCTCCGATTATAAAGTCGCAACCGTGACAATTTTTAAAGTTCCAGCTTTGACAACATTTCCTGTCGCGACTGTGACAATATTCTCATTATAAAGTTGCGACTGCGACAGTATCAGTCTATTGCGACTGTCTTTAGCTGGCAAATTCGAACCTTTACACGACAATTCGGACTTTAGAGAATAACCACCAATATATTTCACACAATATTTGTGTTCATGTTAAAGTAATATATATTTAAGGGTATCTCAAAATGAAAAATGCCCTTCTCTCACAGTTCTTTCCTCTTCCTCCCTGTTTATTAGAGGTTGGGGAAAGGTTCCCAGCCCCCCTTAAGGATGTTGCAGTGAGGGAAGGACAAGATGCAGTGCTGGAGTGCTCGGTACCAGATGGTACTCGGACATCCTGGTTCCTAGAGGATCAGCGGCTTCATCCGGGAAAGCGGCACCAAATGGAGGAGCATGGTCCCATCAGGCGACTCATTATTCGAGGGGCTCGGACCGATGACGATGGAGTGTACATGTGTCAGACTCAAAGAGGAGCTCAAAGTATTGCAGAGGTGGCTGTTCGAGGTAAATGCCACAGTAAACAGACTGTTTCCATTGACATGGGAGTTATTTCTACACAGTAAATGTAAAAATCAAGGGTGTATCTACCATAGACCCACAGGAGTCATTGGGAATTAATATCCAGAACTTTCCCCAACTGCGGGAAACAGGTGATTTCCTCCAAAGTGTGGGGGAAGCAGCGTAGATTTTATACCGGGGGTTATACTGGTGTTTATATTCAACTGGTAGAAATGTCTCTCTAACTCCTTTCATTGCTTTGTTGTTTCTTTGTTGGGTTGCGGCTATCTTACATCTGTTTGGTTAAAGAGGTTCTCCAGGGATCGGGTAGCAATATATCATTACTTCGCAGCAGGTTTTAAATGTATTTTTAATTTACACACCTACATTTGTAGGCTATCTGGTTGCCTGCCCGATCCTCCAATCCTGTGCTTTTTATAGGAATAGCGGGTGGTTGGGGTGATCGGATACATCGTGCTTTATGTTTGCAGCAATATAGCTAGCAATGACTAATAATTTGAATCAATATATATTAGAAAGTACAGTAATTTATAATAAGAAATGTCATTTCTGTGACAGACATTGAACCATGGAGAACACCTTTCACAGATCCCATTCAAGTTTCATTGCTCTCAGTATATCTGTACATAATACATAACCATAAAGAGCCCCAGAAAACACAGTGATATATCTGTACATAACCATGAAGAGCCCCAGAAAGCACAGCAATATATCTGTACATAATACATAACCATGAAGTGCCCCAGAAAGCACAGCGATATATCTGTACATGATACATAACTATGAAGAGCCCCAGAAAGTGAAAGTAAACGTTAATTTGAAATAAAGGAAAATCATTTGTAGAAATCTCTATGTTGCAGAAGCTGGTAGTCTGTAAATTAAATCTAGCTTCCATTCAGCATATTACAAATAATTCATTACACAGTCTAGTTAAGTTTTGGACTGAGGCATCTTGGGACCACCAGAGAAGATGATTGGAAAGGCCCGCAGCCTACTAGCTAAAGTTATCATGTACACCAGATCTGTTAGAATAAATTGTCAGTTTTGCAGCACATTACAAAAGAGCCAATTGCCCAAGTGTCCGTGTAATTAAACTTAACTTGGGGCCTATAAACTTTAAAAGAGATGCTTCGGCACCAGGCCTGGGCCCATCAATACTCTGATCCGCTGGAGGATCTTCTGATGCTCTGGTGGGTCTGTCTGTAACCTCGCCTCATTAAACAAAAGACTGGCCTCCTTAAAAACCTAGGATGTGTAACCCAAGATTCATATCTCTTTCTCTAGGGCCTATCATAAAGAAGCTGCCTCGTCGTCTAGAAGTGGCGGAAGGTGGTAACGCAGCATTTTGTGCTGAAACAGAAAGCGACATGGAGCAGGTTGGCTGGACCCTGGATGGACATATTCTTTCAGAGGACCACAGAACAGTTGTGCAGAGCTTTGGCAGGACTCATGTCTTGGTACTGGTTGCCGTGTCTCAACGGGACGCTGGGATGATTCAGTTTCACGCTGGACTCTCTGAATCAACCTGTCAACTTCGTGTCAAAGGTAAGACTTAGGTAGCCATGTGCTTCTGCTCCAGAATTACACTTGTTTCCTGTTTGTGGGCTAGAAAGTGATAAACCCATGAAAAGAGGTATATGTTTACGTGCTAAACTCCTAATGTTCCAGCATATGTTTTAGGAAAAGACAAGTTGATTGTAAAAGCAGAGCAGACACAGTAAATCGGTCCTCTGTGGAAATAATTGTTACGTTATTCAGGAGGGTGCATTATGGGTTCTCTAGTATTAGGTAAAAAGATCCTAGGGTACAGGGCAAAAAACCTGTTCTACAGGCAAACCTGAGGCTCTTTGGAGAGTTCTAGATTACTTGCTTTAACACTGATGCAAATGTAGCTCTCTTAGGATCTTTAGGGCTGAGACCGTGTTTGTGCACAAATGCAGGAGAGGTAACAAGTATAGTCAGGGATCCAGGTCCAGATTGGTGGGATAGCAGCAGACAACTGAATTAGATAAGGATAATCAAGTTTAAAGTTCAAGATGGTTATATTCCATGGGAGATAGAGAACTGGGGAAGGGAGGGGGCACCCAGCAAGAGAGCACCCCCTCCCAGCAGCACGTGCAGTGCCCTAGGCAGCTTCCTATGCTGCCTACCCTTAGACCCGACCCTGGTTATAAGTAATATTGATCACTGTTAGAACTAAACCTTTGATTGAATTGTAAGACCATTGGTCTATGTGTGGGATCAAACCAGCAACATGTGCCAGATTACATCTATTTCAAGTCATATCTATATTCCTTATTCAGGGGGAAAGACTTTGTAGACTGCATAGAGTATCTGTACTGTTATCCAATCAGTAGCTCTGTGGATGAACACCTATCCAATTAGCCATTACATGTGTCTCACTCAGCAATAAGACAAGAAGTGTACACTCACCTCTAATTCCTGCGCCCAAGTAACCCTAAACAACAACACAAAGAAACAATGCTGATTAGCGTCTCCTTCCTCAGCAAACGGTGATTAGGAGGAATGTTTTGCACATTTAGACATGTTATTTCTGATGCCAAGTAGTTGAAACTATTTGAAGAGTGTAAATTTAAGGAAGCACAACATAGATGAGCCACCTGTTAAAATATTGCAGACTGAAAAAAAATAAATCCCACAAGGAGCCTCGGGGTTTTATTTCTAAGCTTGTGCTTCTAATGGGTTAGCCAAATGTCATCATCTTTATACACTGCCAGGCTTGTATACTGTTCATTTCCTTGTGTTATGTATCCCAAACGCTGGTGGTACAAGGAAGAGAGTCCATTGGATGACTGGAGTTTTGGGTGTTTAAAAGGTAAAGATTAGGCCACAAGTCTTCATGGGTGTAATATGGGAGCCTGTGAGATGTCATGATATTAGTTATTGATTATCCTGGAATGTCCTGACTTTGCCAGATGGGGGAGCAGTACTGCACAAGACTAGAGTCTTAGGGGCTGAATGACTAAAGGGTGAATTCTCCTGTTGAATTCTCCTCGCTACAATTCGAGTCACATCGCCAAAATAGATACAAATTCACTTCTCATTATTGACTAAGCAGCATATAGACTTGTCAAACAACTGGACAGCGGTGATTGCTGTCAGATGTGTAGTATGGCGTAGACAGTGGGATAGAAGTAGAAAGCAGATCCCTGCCATCAGGTCCCCAATTTGCCAAGTCAAATAGGTGAATTGGGAGCAGTGCCCCTACTCAAATTCGTACTTTCGACGCACTCAAAACTGCACTGCATCCTCTTAATAAATAAACTGTAACCAGAGTTGGACTGGCCCAACAGCACAAAGGGTGGGTCCAGGCCTCATATTCCTGAGGATAGTGTAAGAAAATGTAGGGCTTTGTAGACAAAACAGGTAGAAAGAAAATCATAAGGACTGAGGAGGGGAATAATTAGACAAAAAGAAATTCTTTTGATTAGAGCAGTGGTTCTCAACCATTTTATTGCTGTGACCCCTTTAGTACAATTCCCTGTGATTTGGTGACCCCCATTCATTAATTGTTATTGGACGACCCCATTCAAACCTTGTATTTCCGATGGTCTTAGGCGACCCCTGGCACATCGTCATTTGACCCCCAATGGGGTCCCGACCCACAGGTTGAGAATCCCTGGATTAAAAGGTTCCCTGAACTCCTTTTCCTGGGGGACCCCAGCCCTTCATTCAGACCCTGACTGTAATTTTAAAGGATAACTTAACAGCAAATTTAGCAATAGGTCTAAAAGTGAAATTAGGCCTCTAATTTGTGCTGCAAACACTAGAAATCCTTTCTTTAGTTTATTCCATAAGAGCAGCAGGCACAGGGTTAGTTTGATGTTTGGGAGATTAATTAATGCTTCTTTTATTTGCAAAGCCCTAATATCATACTGATATATGGAAGCTGACCACCTCTTTTGGCCCATCTAACCATCCAAAAAATGTCTTGATTTGTCTTCTAAGTTCTTACTAAAATATTGTATTTTTTCCTCAAAGCTCGTGGTGTCAGCATCAAGCCGGCCTCGGGGGAAGCAGCCAGCAGGACACTGGGAGTAGGGCAACCCATTTCCCTCATCTGTCACGTTCCCAGCTCAGCGGTAAAAGTGCGCTGGATGAAGGATGGTCAGGAGCTGGAAGCAGGAGGACATTTCATTATCCAATCCGAAGGCCGAGTTCGTCGACTCTTAGTGTCGAAGTCAGAAGCTTTACACTCCGGGACTTACACATGTCACACAGCTGATGGCAGTGTCAGTTTTACTGTAACTGTGACAGGTGCGTTGTACATTTTTTATATGATATGGACTGTGTATCATTATGGAGCGGTCTGGGAATATGGTCACCTTTGAATACATGTAGAAAACTGTATATCTATGTCAGAGTTACTAAACTTTTCTCTATGTTTTCTCTGGAACTAAACCAGGAAATATTGGGTCATTATAGACACCAGCTCTTAACAGCAAGCAGTTTTATGTATTATAATCTCTCTAAAGCACCAACCTATTGCCAGCGCCATGCAATAGGAATGAGGCAGACATTGCCCGCCAATGAATATATATAAATATACCATATACGAGTAAATAAAGGGACGAGCATAGAGGCCCTGCTCATAAATACTTACAATCTAAAGATGGATTACCATTCAAAAACAAGATCTCTCTGGTTGACGCAAAACATATTCCAAAAACTTTAAAAATAAATGTGAGCCAGGCACATTGGAAGAATGGCATGCAACCACAAGTCCACAGAATGCTGTTGTCAGTTTAAGCCATGTTCTCAAATGCTGTGGACTGGTATGGTGCCACTGGATTTGAGAAAAGCAGGCGGTGTTCCAATATTCAGAAAGTCAATATGTCCTCAGCCTGGAAAATATAGACCTGAGAGTTTAGTAACTGTAGCGTGGAAAATATCTGAAGGCTTGTCAAGGGATCATATTCAGGGATATGCTTTGGAGAACATTATATGTTGCAGTCAGCTTTGTATAAAGATGTAGAACAGTAGCCAGTGGCATTACAGTAGGTGTGACATAGAGTTTTGATACAGAAGATTGTGCTGACCCAGCTTTACAGTTTGCCCTGTTGTGAGTCATTTACTGAAAATACAAAGTGCCCAAATGTATAGCTGTGCCACCTTAATCATTCTGTGAACAAGGTACTGAAATGGTGCTTTATTTCTACCCATGCCACCCTTGCCTGACCTTACATATAAGGAGCAGGTAGATCCAATTATGAGATTCTTACCCGTTGTGCCCGTTTACAGAGTTCTAGTTTATGGTCCATTTAAGACTTCAGTATACTACAAGAGGCTTCAGAGGCTGGGGCAGGGAGATATATAAAGTGCTTTACATGTAAAACCAGGTCTCGTGTGCACCGTGGCCCCTTTATATCCTCAGTTCTCTTTATAAATGACCTCATACTATCTTTCACACTCCCCCAATATCTCTCTTTTCAGAGCCCCCTGTGAAAATCATCAACACTAGTGATAACACACAACACAAGTGCATGGTTGGTGATCAGATGGTCCTAAGCTGTGAGGTGTCCAGAGAGAATGCCCAAGTGCGCTGGTACCGGGATGGCATAGAGCTGGAACAATGCAATGGCTTCAGGTTGGAATCAGACGGAAGGCATCGTAGGCTCATCATCCCTTCAGCAAGAGCAGAAGACTCGGGAGAGTTTGTATGTGATGCGGGAGACGACTCTGTTTTCTACAATGTGACCGTGAAAGGTCAGTAACCCGTGAGGTGTATCAGCATTTTAAATGATTTATCTTCTCCTGTCACCTAAGGTTTTTATAAGACTTATCGTCATGTAGTGGAAAAATACCAAGGGCCTTTACACCAGTCGTGGCTTTGACTGAGCTCATACCCTCATGGGCTGTACCATTTAGTCCACCAGGACCATCTGAAGGCCAAGCTGGGGGTGATGGTTTCTCCAAGGCCTCTTTATGGTCCCTCTCTCAATGAATCCGAATCTGCAGAGGGTTGGCAGAATAAGCAGCATTGGGCAGATGGCCAGACACATACTCTAAGGAACTTGGCCACAAGAAAGTTTATAAACTAAGTATTAACAGTGAAAAAAAGACACTAAGGGCGTAATTTATTAAAGTCGAAAAAGGCCCTTTTCAATTGCGTTAAATCGAAAAACTCGCTAAAAAAAAAATTCGATTGATTTTTTTCAATTTCGATATATCGAAAAATTAATTTTCCCCGTCTCAAACTACCTCTATACCTCATTCAACAAGTGTCGTTGAAACGTATCGCTGGGCAATATAATATATTCTATATCGTAAAATCGAAAACATTTCTGTCTAATTTTTCGATTTTGCAATATCGAAAGTTATCAATGTAGAAAGTTAATATTCGATATTGAAATATCGAAAATTTTCCTCCGTCGAAAATGATAGATATTGTGATATCGAATAAAATGGCGTTTTTCGACCTAAGCATCACTTTGTGGTGATAGAAAGCAAATGACTACTGTGCAAGTAGAAAATTCCCTAGCTGAAATGGTTTGTCCCTGTAGATGTTTGAATTTACGTAGACATAAACACTGCTATACCACACATCTCCCCAGCTCGGGGCAATGTGCATTTATAACCAGTAGTGGCCATGAATAAATGGCGTACTACAGCTCTTGCTTGGCAGGAACCCTGAGCAGTGGCGTAGCGTGGGGGGGGC
>JAKJJM010158236.1:0-10008 GCA_021901965.1 Pipa carvalhoi
CCAACTTGAAGCTGTGGGAGCTGCCATCTTGTGCCCAACCTGCCAATCAACTACAATAGACACGCCCCCTAAGGCCTGACTTCCTGACTTCTTGACTTCCTGATTTATTGGGGCAATCTCTGCTCGTGGGTGCCCACCCCCACCCGCGGGTGCCCCCACCGCTCGCGAGTACCTCTGCTCAAACTGACTCTGCACACAGGAAGGCTGACACAGGCAGGCTGGTAGAAGCTTGACACAGGAAGGCTGGTAGGAGGGTTTACTTATCAATCAAGTAAGCCGCGCCTCCTCCTACAGCTCCTACAGCCTGACACAGCCTGCAGTGTTGAACTGACAGGCAGAGAGTAGGGCTAAAAAGACAGAAACAGGTACATTTTTTTTAATGGAAGTGTATTACAAAAACGTTCCTATAGACTGTCTCTATTTTATAAATTAATGTTGTTTGGAGGTGATAGGTGCACTTTAATGCAACCAAAGCCTTAACAAGGAATATTGGTAGGATAGTGCCCTGGGGGATGACTTTTGCAGTTACACTGATAGTAGAAACCAGAGCATAGAATTAGGAAATAGTAAATTTGCCCAGTTTCTGTTTATGAATTACACTGCAAAATATGCCTTTGTTTTAAATAGAAGCACATTTCACTTCCAAGAATTTGCATGTGACAAAATCTAAAATTAGTAATTAACCTGTTTATTATATGTCTCATCTGCTTTTTGGAGCAGATGAGACATTTCCATGCATTATGATATACTGGAGACTAAAAGATATATATATATCCTATAATTCTTTACATCTGGCAGTGTACAGTATATCATATAAAGAACACTTGTTTACAGGAATATGTTTGTCTTCAGTTCTACAATGAAAATAGCAGAAAATGTCTAAGCGATGGCCTTAAAATGATCATTACACAACAGCAAATCAATGTTGGCAGTTTAGCAGAAGGCTGTGATAAACATCTGATGGGAAGGAATCACAGGTCTGTAGCAATAAAATAGCAATTAATGTTTTTATAGGTTACTTTGTTTTATGTAAATGGATGGATATCAGGACATGTTAGGTGTATGTTTTAATAATCACTGAATAATAAGTAATGTTTTGTGTGTCTAAATTCTAAGACTTTACTATAAAAGATGGGAAAACTTGTGCAAATCAGCATATTTTAGTATAAACCGGTTTACAGTTTTGCACTGAAAATCACTTCTTCCCTTCTAATTGATTTAAATGTTGATTGCAGACATAAAGCCAAATCTGGACATCAGTGCCTCTGGTCAGTGTCATGCATGTGTGGGTTCACAATTAGTTTATTTTAATGGGACAGGCTTATTAAAACAGTATGCCTTCCGTGTGCTATGTACCTGTCTACCCATCTGCTGCCCAACCTACAAAAGGACCACTAACACCAGGAAAAGAAAACTGCCATTTACATTTGCTTTGAAATTATTTCTGGGCAGCACTTGTAAAAATGTATGTATATGCACATTGGAGGTTATATTTCTGAAACTGATGAAATGGATACTTTAGTTCAGGTGCTGGTCCACGGCCCACTACCCCTCTCCACTGGGCCACCTGATGGTGACGAGCGCGCATGAAGCGCGTCACCGTCAGCAGCCGTCAGTGTTTGTTTGGCACTGCCCACCCTCCCAGCGGTCCGCAAAACCTCTTCTGGATTGGGGAACCGGTCCCCAATTCAAAAAAGGTTAGAGACCGCTGCTTTAGTTAATATAGTTTTTTCTTAAAGCATTAAATGATATTGAACATAATTCCATTGCTCATCATTCTATAGTAAAAGGAACAACAAGAAAAATGTGTATTTGCTGTGATTGCATTTTGGTGCAGTGCAAATGAACCAGTGCTCAATACTGAGTTTTGCACCCTAAGATAAAAAGGAAGATGAACTTATTTACCACCTACTCATTGCTAATATGGAGTTTGTGGTATGAGGAAAATACCATATCTGACTCCTTCCCTCCCAGCTTAAGGAGTTGGAATATATTATATATGTTGAAGGGACCTTTTGTAGAGAGGGAGGACAGTGACCTATGCACCTCTTCTTATGGCAACACCCCACCACAATCTGGAAACATCTCTGTCAATCCACAAGGCAAAGAAAAAATCCTGGATGTCCTTGGGATATGTTAGGGCATATTGGCTGCCTCTGACCTACATATGGCCTGATAAAATGCTGAAATAGGTTGTATACATCAGGGTCATTACAAGTTTTAGGCCCGGTTCATACTAGCGTAATTGCGCTAACATATTTTAGGAAAGTACCTCCTGAAAATACGCTGGCAAATTCAGGCTGGCGTATATTCGGAAGGCCCTTTCCTATTGTACTTACCCGACGCAAAATTTACTTTTGGTTAAATTAGACAACGCTGGTGGAATAGTCAGTTTGTTAGTGTTAGTGTTAACTTTGTTTTTGCAGTACAAATTCACAAGGAATTCTCTATATATGACAACTGCCTTAGCAACCATCACTGAAATGCTATGGTTTTTTTCCACCAATTTTAAATGTGGGGAATTTTATAATATAATTTAAAAATTGTATTTTGATTTTAATATTAACCATAGAAATACTTTAGTTTTTGTTACAGCTGCTAGCGGATATATTAATACAAATTATCTTGAGCCCTATATTTCTAACTGATTATTCTCTTAAGTGCCTTTCAACATCCTAAAAATTTGCAGACATTTCTAGCATTGATCTCTAAGGGCAAGTGACAAGAACATCAGTCATCTTTGCCTTTTGACCTATGTGTCCACATGATTTTACTCATCTATAAAGTCACCTTCAGCTTAAAAGCCATTTCAGCCAGATACCTGCTGTAATTGTATTGACCAAGTAGAATGAAGCGCCTGCACACCACATGACATCTGCTGGATAACATCCAAGTCTTGGACTAGTTAAAACTCATCAACATTCTTCAGAGTTCCTAAAAGACAACATTAATTTTGCAATGTGACTGCCAGTCACTGACTAAACAATCTGAGTATCACTGATACATGACAAAGCAAGCACCACAAATGAATTTTGCACATGAACTGGCACACTTTTTATGTTTTGCATAATAAATACTTCTGAAGGGAATTCACAAATTGGAACTAGTGTCGTAATCCATAGCAAGCATTCAGCAAGCAGTTTTGATCATGACAACAGAATTGTTTAAAATTGCTTACAATTTATAACACCAGTGGAAGCTGGCATATGCTATATGGCATATGCTTATCACATTGGTGATAAGGCAATGTTCCACAGTGAGAACAGGTAGAATGGTACATTAATGTCATGTTAAGTGTGCCCCCCCCCCCATTCTGAATTTTCAGTAATAGCAGAAGTACAGAAAATGAGGAAGGTGCAGCCTTTATTTAAATACGTTTGTCTATTTACATTTATGTGATAATGCTTTATACATTAACATCTGCATTGATTTTTAGCTGCGCTTGTCTATTTTCCCTTTTGTTTGAATGCATGTACCTCTTATCTCTGCATTGTTTAAAGTATACAATGGGACATTGTATAGAAGCCTTGGAGCATAATGCTGAAACAATAAAGTACCCAAAAGGAAACACAATAAACTTTCCAACTGATTTGCTTAACATAATTTATCTGATTTAAAGGGACATATGTACTTCAGACACAAAATAAATCATGCACTTTCCCATAATATATATTGCAATCTAGAGAAATGTGTACATTCTAGTATTTACTATATGGGCTGTATATAGACTGGGGGTAACACATTCTTTTAGCCACTGTAGTGTAACATTCTGATCAGTATGTAGGGCAAAATTTATTAAAATCGGAAAAAATCGCAGACGATTTTTTGATTTTGTGCCGCGATATCGAAAAAAATCGACTGCGATTTTTCTCAATTTGTGCAAAATCGGTAAAAATCAGCCACGATTTGTGCAAAATCGAAAAAAAAGGCCACAATTTTTCTCTATTTGTGCAAAATTGGTAAAAACGGCCGCATTTTTTTCGATTTGTGCAAAATTGGTAAAAATCGTCCGCGATTTTTTTCGATTTTGCACAAACCGGAAAAATCGGCCGATTTTCAATTTTTATAAATTTTGCCAGTAGTGTAATAACTACCACAGTGTTATATAATTAATAGACTAACTACCTTGAAGCATTTTATTATACTTTAAGTTATATTTTTTATGTGATGTAAATCTATAAAGGCACACTGAGATTTTTTCTGCATTTTTAATGTACTGGAATTTTGAAATGCCATATAACCATTATTACCATTTTTGCAGCAGAAAGACACCTATTTTGTCACTATAAACAACTGGTTGAAGTTTCATTTCCTCTAGTGGCCCCTTTAATTAAAAGAACACCCCAGTGTGATATATTGATCCCCTTATGTTATTAATATGTCCTAAATGATTGTAACCCAAAATATTTTGCGGGAGCGGCAGATCTTGTCCTGTTCACACTTTGTACTGTAGACCAGCGGTCACCAACCTTTATGGCCGGTCTTCCCATGGACCATTTTTTGCAGACCAGGGGGTTATGGTGCTGGTGAGTAATGCTGGGCCACATGATGGTGACACACTTCCTGTGCATGAATCACCATCATGCGGCCCAGTAGCATGTGGCCCATGGACCGGGACCAGCATTTGGGGACCCCTGCAGCAAACATCTGATGAGATTCAGTGCTGGACAATAGGGAGCCAAGTAGCACTGACACAGGTATGTACAGTTGTGTACAGCTTTACCAGTTGTGTAAAGCTTTACCAAATATAATGGGTTGAAATCATAAAGGCCATATTAATAAAAATAAGGGGAACAAAATACCATGCCGGGGTGTTCTTTTAAAGCGCAACCAGTAGAAGTGGTATGGAAATTGTAAACAGCGTTGTCTAGTAATTCAGATCCAATAAAGATAAATGCTGTTTTATATTTTGACTGCAGCTTTTAACCTTTTTACATTTTTCAGCAATATACCATGTGTATTATATTTTTTTTGTCAGTGATTACAATCTTAAATTGACACATTGTTTTCAATAGATTGATATTTTAAAACAGTAAAACATCTGTCAGCTTGTTTGCATTAAAACTTTTTTTTAAATAGAGAAAGACTAAGGGGATTATTCATCAAATAATGAGAGAATTCAACTATCAAAGTGACAGTTTATTCACTAAACAGTGGATTGCCATAGGGAACAAGCGATGGTATCAGTAGTCGTCTCTTGCATAGTGTGGGGTAGTCAGTCAGACAGTAGCAGCCATCAGTCCCCTCATTTGCCAGTTTTATCTGGGGAAGTAAAACTGATGAATGCGGTACAATACACCTTGCCGAATTCACTACTGCAGCAAACTCAGACACATGATGAATAGGCGAATTACATGTGCACGTAAGGTGGTGCGAAGAGCTCCATAAGTCTACGACAGTTATAAGCCTCCACATTGGTCATTATTTTGCCACATTGCAAAGTTTAAATATGCAAAGATTGGGAAGTGGTAAATAAATGTGAATTCGGACCTTTACACAACTATTCAGACTTTCATGAATAAGCCCCAAAATGGGCAATATTCTTCAGACATCTCATGATCAACATATTTGCCATGGTGCTTGGCAAAAAATTAGAATATTTTTTAGCGGTACTGGTTCTTTTAACTATTTAGTCTGTATTACGGCAGACTGAACTGGACCCACACATACCTTTTTAAATGTAACTCCTGAGTTTACATAAGGTGACATCATATGAATAGCATTAATTTAAGTCAGCCCTATTAGTCTCTATATACATGGGTGTCTTCAGAAATAATTACTGGGGGGTGGCGCTGTGACGTCATGACATCATCCCCATGTGATGTCAGCGCCACATGACAGAATGACGTCATTGTCAAGTGATGCATTGGGAGTAGGCCCTATCCCCTAATGGATGGTGGTAGTTGTTTCATCTTTTTTTTATCTTTGCAAAAATCAGTGAGCAAGCAAAAACAAAAACTGATGTATGAAACCTACAACACTATTAAGACCTGTTTTAAAGAGTAAAATGAACGCTTGCCTGAACCCAGGCATTAAAGAGACAGTTACAATTTAGGGAGCTTATTTAACAAAGTGTGAATTTACAAGGCCAAATTTCTGAAAATTTGTGTCAATTTGACCACAGGATGGCTGTCAGTTGTGCATATTCACTGTTTAGTGAATTGTTGTAAATAGTTTGAGTGTTATGAGGTAAATAGTAGTGATGGTATATTGTAGCAAAATGTCAGAAATAACTATATTGTAGTGAAATAATGTTGCCTCCCATAAATCCATTTAAAATAAATAATACCACCATCTAATTAGCTAAAAATAGCTTTTTGTACAGTAATCAAATCCAGGACCAGAATGACTGCATAAACCATTTTTTCTACATTAATGACAACATTCTGGTATTAGACATGAATTCTTCTAAGAAAGGACAACATCACCATTTTGTGACACTTGCTGGCATTATCATCCTAGAATAGTCTATGACAGACAATTTTCTAACTGAGTATTGCTTGCAGCTGCCTTAAATGAGGTACAATAATGAGTAGATTAGGCAAAGGAAATACCAACCAGATAGAAACAGGGAAGGTAGATGCTATCAGCCCATAGGAGAAAATAGCTCATGACTGTCCCCCACTGCTGAAAACAAGTAATTTCCAGAACATTATAGTGGGGTGGGTTGCCCAGAGCAAATTTTGAACTGGGCCCCATACTGCATATGTATATGCCACTGGTGTGGTCTATAAACATTGGAGATATTTTTTTTGCAAAGAGGAAATATGCCTTCTGTTGACCTTTACATTTTGTTTCCACTGAATGATAGGAAAAACAACATGATGATTTGCTTGAAAGCTTCACCTCAGGCTGCTACATTTTTTGTGGCAAATGTGTGATGGAGAAAGCTTTATAGCACTTAATTGTTTGTTGCTATTTGCGTCTCCATAGGAAGAGCAAAGTTTGAATTCTTTTACTAGGCTTGTTTTGAGGTAAATTTTGAAATGATTATACTGGCAGACAGATCAGTTATCAAAGTACTCATTTTTCTTAATAAGTGAAATTACTGACAGGCAGCTGTATTTTCTCATCTCAGAAAGTACACTGCCCTATTCCTTAACACAGTTTTCTTACTGTAATATTTCCACACAGGATTTGCGGATTATAACAAACAAGCAATAATGTCAGTAATAGGTATAGGTCAATAGCTCTTAAAATACAGACGACAAAAAGGTATGAGAGTAGGTGCTTCTTCAAAAACATCATATTTTTATAATGCACATTTAGCACAGTTTTTTTTCTGTGCTGTCTCTTGAACATTTAATTCACTTGCAATTTAAAAAAAATCCTTTTTACTCTTAAATACCCCAATGAGCTGTATTATGATTTACACATGCAGTTTTGTAGACTACTATGTTTAATTTAACTCTGTTAGTTTGATTGATGAAAAGGACCCTGGATTTACATCTTTATTGGCACAGAATGCTTGGAACCTTAGGCCACACCCACTGAATAACCTTTATGCATATAATCCCAGACTAAATTATGCAGTGAATTTATTACAGCATGCACGCTATGCAATCTATGTGCAGATTTCTGCCTCAGTTGCATCCTACTGAAACTTTAGTGCATTGCAACCTTGTAGACATATATTTAAACCATCAATGTACTAATTCATTGCATATTTAATGCAAGTCAGCTGAATCAAATTATAAATGACTTCCTTCCCCTTACACTATCAGTGCATGGCATGTACGCCTTAGTTTCTCACCAAATAAACAAATTTGACTTGGATTATTAGTTCACATTGCTTTCTATGTGCTTGTCTCATTTATTTCCCACCTCTGCATATCCATTTCTATAGTTTGTTAAACTTCCCAAGCTTTGCGATTACTTCACACTTTTATTTTATTTTTTTCTGTTGCTCACACTACATTGTGCATGTGATTACCTCTTGGCCCATATCTAAGTAGATCAGAACATCCATTTCTAAGTAGATCAGAAGATGTTCTGTCTTCTATAGTTGACCTAGAAATATATAATTCAGCACATATGTATTTAAAATGTTTTATACATGCATTCAAATGTAAATGTTATCACCTAAAAAGTGCCAGAAATGTACTGTTGTTGACATAGTAAGCCAAATCGTTAAATTGCTAGGAATTAAGTATGCTTTACTGCTGTGAAAATTCCTCCTCTGTAATAATATAATCTTTAGTCAATCACATTATATCCCTTACCACTTGCTTATAATCCTAATGCATATATATATTAACTTCTATTTCATTTGACTGGACTGCACTGTAGACAAGTAACAATAACTAACATGGGGGAGTGTGGGTAAGCGCTGCCACATAATATCTCTTCTGCCTGACAGACTACCATTCAATTCCCCTATGCTCCTCCCACCTTTACTAACTCTGGCTTGTTTCCCAGCTAACCTTTATTACATTGCTTTGCTCCAGTCATGTGCTCTTTTGCACAAAACAAAAAAATTTTTTTTGCACAAAACACAAGTGGTATATAAAGCAGGTAAATAGGACAGTTATGCATAAATCTATGTCACCATATTCTACCTCTTATTTTCAGATATGATGATTTTGAATAGTCACCATTGTTAATCTTACCAATGCACATTTTCAATCCAACTACAAATGAAGTGGTGCAGTGATGACTGTAGGTCATCAGTGAGTTAATGTCTGCTGTGCCCCTCCTGACAACACTAGGGATGCATCGGTGCCTAGCAATGATTAATTGCTCTATGAGCAACTATACATTCAGGTAGTTGCTCCCACAAAAATGTGTTTACAAGTTTTCAGAAGTGAGCGCTTCTCTTCTAAGCACAGTATTACATTTCAGGTGATTTTTCCCTGGGTTTAAAATGGAACTCTCACCCAACTAATTTCTCCCTTCATTGGTTGCTTAACTCCCAAAGTGATGTAAATAATGTCATTGCAGCTCCTTCAAACAGATTCCTCTAAGCTCATATTTTAGCATGTGCAGCAATCACCTCAGAATATACCTTGTAAGTGCCTTACCTAAAGTCAAACTGGGGAGGGTTTAGTGATGGGTTCACTTTAATAACTGCTAGGAATGAACTCTGTGTTAAACCCATAATACTGTATAACACTGTAATAACACTACCTCTCATCTTATGATGAATACGTAAATATGTAAGAATATGAATTGGGATAAGTAGGATACTAGTGATAAGTTCCTAGCAATACAAATCAGATAGATAAACAAGTAATCTGGGCATGAGCTTGTATTTCAGAAATAAATGCTATTTTGGAGCATAGCAAGGGTGATATATGAAAGGCTTGTCTGTGGACAAGATCCATGTTCAGCTCTGACAATGACTAATACAGTAGCATCAGTCATAGCTTATTTTGTTATAGGTGACACTATCCGAATGCATAAAAGGTCAGTAAAAAGAAAAATGATAACCATATTCCTGTGTTTTTATCTTTAGATTTTTTGATCCAGTATAGTACTGTTAAGTCACCGCTCAAATCAACAATCTGTGCAAAGATCATTTTGTGAATATCACAAAGTGAAGATCAAAGTGAAATGTCATCATTTTGGGTCGCTACGCTTCGATAGTTACCAGTTTTCTAATCCTTATTCACTAAACAGTGGATTACAATATTAAAGATGTGAATGTGTCAGTAGCCTTCTCTTACATAGTGTGGCATAGTCAATTGGACAGTAGGAGTCCTTCCATCAGCCCCCTAAATCACCTTTGATTTGGCAAAGTAAAACTGGTAAATGAAATACAATATGACTTGTATCTTAGATTGTCACTTAGATTGTAAGCTCTGTGGGGCAGGGACCTCCAACCTCCTGTGTCAATCACAACCTGGCACTTAAAGTGCACCTGTCGCTTCAAAAACACTAATCTTAATTTAGATTGTACTACAGTAATAAACGTTTTTGTAATATATAAGTATTTTTAAAAATGTACCTTTGAGCAGCTTTTCCCTCTGCCATCTCCCTGTCAGCCCGACATGAGTTGGGGGTGGGCGG
>JAKJJM010158312.1:0-10778 GCA_021901965.1 Pipa carvalhoi
AGGGAGGGCGGGATCTGCTCCTCTTCCCTCACTACTGCCCCCAGAATTCCTCAGTCTTCCTTTTTCTCTCCTAAACCCCTCCTATATCCTGATTCCTCTTCCCTGTCTGATTCGCCCACACACCTGTCAATCACCCCTTCCATTCTATTATTTCTTTTTCTTATTGCAGGGGTATCTTTTCCTGTACCCAGAATACTTCTTTTTGTGAGAATTAACATATCTAAAATGTTGTACTCAGCGTTCCTATACCTCAGTGTTTTTGTAGTTGCTTCTAGTTCATTACAATTGCACATTGCTGGGCACCATTCTATACTAAACTCAAAATAAAAAGTTTAAAGGTGGCCACCTCAATTAATTCATTAACAAGGGATGAAGGAATAAAGATATAAAAAATATAAAATGGTTTCCTTGTTACCTTTTAACATGTATAAAATAAAGATAAATATGACAATCACTAATAGCAAATGACTAAAGGTCATCATATATATTTGGAAAAGATGATCTACAGGGGTGTACCATTAGGGGATGAGGCTGTCAAGGCTACTGCTGTGACTCCTCGGCAGCTGTAGCGCCTGCCTCTGGTGCCATGGGGAGGGAGTGATCCTGCACCAGGTCCAAGAGAGGGGTGTTAGGCTACTGTTGATATATTAACACTAATACCAAAAGAGTGTAATGCAGTTATAAAAGCTACTTTCTCATTCACATTTCCCAGAATCACTTGTGAATATAGTTCTGAATATCAGCACACACTTATAATATTAGACCCCAGGAGTAACTCAGGATTCCTAGGTGCAATCTTCTGCTTACACATTTGAGTATGTGCAATACCCTATATGTACCAATACAATAGATGGACATCAGTAATGTTTTATAATCAATAATACTTAGAATTTTAGTTCACTGATTTGATACTGAGCTGCATAAAGCATGGTACATAAAATTAGAATGCTTGGATTTTGGGCAAATTTGCTTGAGTGGGTTAGTAACTGGCCCAGTAGTAGAAAACAGAGGCTAGTTATTAATATATGACATGTTCTGATTGGGTCACAGTTACTAATTGTGTAACAAAGGGCTTAGTACTGGTTCAATTCTCTTCAATATATTTATTATTAACCTTGTAGAGAAATTGCACAGTAAAATTTATAATGTTGCAGATGATGCTAAACTGTGTAAAGTAATTAACACAAAGTTGCATAGTATTATTATACTACAAATGGATTTGGAAGAGCCAATACAAAGATTTATTTCTACTAAGAGATGTAAGTGTAAAAAGGGGGCATCTTTTATGTCTGTAAGAAAGAACATTTCTGCACCAACGTAGCAGGGGGTTTAATAGTAAGTCTGGAAAATAAACTAAACGTTTTTAAAAGGGGCTTGTATGCATGTATAAATATAAGTTATAAATACTGTATTGCTGTAGGTGGGTTCTTGATCAAGGGAATTATTCTATTTGCTATATTTGGAGTTGGAAACAAATTTTTCCCTAAAATTAAGATAATTTGCCTTCCTCTGGACAGCATTGCAGGATAATGGGCTGAACAGGGCTGGACTTGTGTTACTATTTCACTTTTAAGCAAGATTTAGGGGGTCATTCCAGAAACTCAGAATTTTCCATCCCAAATTCACTGATAGTGAATTCCGATTATAAAGTCGCGATCTCAACAATTTTTTAGTCGCGGTCGCGATTTTATAATGGGAGTTCGCTATCAGTGAATTCGGGATGGAAAATTTGGAGTTTTCAGAATGACCCCCCTTAGACCGTTACCAATTAAGGGCCACTCAAGTGCAAACAAAGGGGAGTCTTCAATAGGGCCTTTCAGAGGGACTTCTCATCTGTACCATGCAGGTTATCTCACTCAGAATGCTTTGCTGGATGATAACTGTTCACTAAAATCTAACTGGAGTGAATTGCCATTAAGCTACTGTGCTTACTTTATCTCCTGGTTGGAATATAGTCTACTCTTGCATGCTGATGCCTAACTTTCATCTGTATGTTAACATAAGAAACTATCCTGTTCTACAGGAGGACTCCTTACATTTTTCTGCTGGTGGGATTATTGATACTTCCCTACAAATCTGAGAGTTCTGAGACCACCCCAGAGGTTGAGCCAGACATGGACACTATTTCCACTGTGTGACATCAGGCCATATTTAGGAAATACATAGAGAAAGACAAGGTACAACAACATCAAAAGTTCAAAACAGTAATTATATTGTGCCAATGCTCATGAGACCAAAGCAGAACAGTGGTTAATACTGCTACCTTGCAGTGCTGAGGCTCTGGATTCAATTCCACCCTGGATTTCATCTGCATGGAGTTTGTATATTCTCACCTCACCTGCATGGGTTTCCTCTGGGCACTCTGGTTTCCTCCCACAATCCAAAAACATACATCTGTGTGTGTGTGACTGAATCTAGATTGTAAGTTCCAATGGGGCCGGCACTGAAGTGAATGATTTATCTGTGTAAAGCGCTGCGTAATATATAAACGCGATACAAAAAAAAAATACCAAAAACAGCAACCCAACATTGTGAAACTCTTCATACTGTATTTTTCTGTTATTAAATACTCAACTCAAATCAGAAAACTGTAATTTTTATTACACTTATTATGAAAATAGCATATTTCATAAGATTATCAAAGTAATCCTATGGATAATTAAATAGCAAAATATAGTCATAATGATTCATTTGTAGCAATAACTGGCCTAGAAAAACTATTTTATGTTCTTAAAATAATCACATATGATCAATAGCTTGAGGACATATGAAAAATTATGAAAAAAACTTAACCTATGAAGGCATAGGGGGTTATTGGCTAAAGTCTGAATAGTTGTGTAAAACTCTGAAATAGCGTCTATTCGCCGCTTCCCATTATTCGCGTATTGAGCAAACTCTACAATTTGGTGAAAACGTGACCAATTTCAATGCTTCCTATGGTAGCGGACTTATGAAGCTCTTCACATTACTTTGCATGTGCGTGCACAGCTAATTTACCTATTGACCAATTGGCGGAGTCTGTCAAAGTGGTGAGTTAGGACAGGTGTATTGTTCCGAATTCACCTGTTTGAGTTTGCCAAATCAGAGTGGCAAATAAAGGAGTTGATGGCAGGGCTTCAGTGCATAAGAATACTATTCATTCAAAACCTACAATAAAGACTGCGACCAAGTGACCACATGACCTATGGACAAGGTGACATAAAAATACAAGTAATATTAACTTATATACAGTTAGTGGGATATGGCGAAGATGATGTCACTTCCCTTCACTGGTCGAATTCACATCACTTCACTATTCGATTGTCTATATCATGCTACGCACCCGCCAGCATACGTTCCTGTTCGCTAGTTCACCAAACCTATTTGCCGCTTAGTCAGTAAGGTGAAGCAAATTTGCGACTTCCCCACTGTAGCATCACAAATTGATGCAAAGTGTATTCAACAAGCACATTTGCACTTTAGTCAATAACCCCCGCACTCTTTCTTCTGACATCTGCAAAGTTTTCCATTTAATTGTAAAACAAAGTATGTGAGGATGATTTTAAAGACCACACACTTCCATGAATAAGTAGGTGTCCAAATGCCTTGTTTTCATTTTCAACATCAACGTTTTTAGACTTGCTTGAAAATTTGGTAGCCACAGCTAATTGACTGTGCGCCACTTTGTCATTGATTCCACCCCTGTTTCTAATTCTATTTGCCTTAATCTCGGCCTTTTAAAAACTTTCCTAAAGCTATTGCTCCTGAGAAGCCTATATCTGACCTCATATCAGTTTAACACAATTATGAGAGCACGGGTTAGGGGTGAATTTTACATTCAGCATATCACTGAGCGGACATACGTTGCATCCACCAATAATTATAAAATGAATATTTAATGAGTTATCCTAGAAAATAAAATTGATTTACTTTGAGACACATTTTCTCCAGCTGTATACATTTAACAGAGATTCGTTTATTTCCATTAAATTCCTATTTCCAATTTCACCCTTTGCAATTTATTCATGTATATTTTATGTACTAAAATATTTTAGCAGGATAGCTACTGTATGCTTGCTTGACATCTTCTTACCTTTAGTGCCCTTGGATTGATAACAGAAACATAACATTTTAGAATTAAATGCATGATTTAAGTGGTAAATATGTTTTTAAATTTGCAAACACCTTCTAATTCTCCAACACATGACAATTTACTAAAAGTGTCTACACATATTTATAAGAAATGTTTGATAGAGAAACAGGGAGCATTTAAATGCTACTATGTAGTTTACACAGTTTGTGTAGAGGAGTACAGTGCATTTAACAACACTGGAAAAATGTTTATAGTGTATCTCCTTCTTACTGCATTGAAACTTTAACCAAGTACCAGCAATAAGTACTGGAAGAAATAATGTATCCCATACATTTGATTGAAAATCTGGTTATATTATGCAAATAGATAAGTCTAGCTGCCTTTTTTTTCATACTTTTTTTTTTTATATTCATATGAATCTTGAATGCGGGGAAATGAACATAAAAAAAATAGTTGCTGGGTGAGGTAGCCTTAAAACTGGTACTGAAAGGAAAAAACTAAATCATTTTTAGGTGACTTTTTAATGCATTTTTCAAGCTACTGTATCAGATAAATAATTCCTAAAATCTGTTAAATGATTACATCATAGTAACAGTAAGCAGAAGGCAGGGCTGATTTTCAGGTTACTGACCTATCTTGACTCGACTTTGGGTCACATGACCCAGTCCAGAGCAATTCTTGGGAGGTTTGGATTTTTTTCAAAAAATATCCCTGCCAGAAGGATCAGGTTAAGGGAATACTTGGCAGCCTATGCAAGCAAATACGTAAACTAAGTCTGCAACTGACTTAGTGGGCGAAATTTATGAAGCCCAAAAAGACTCGATTGGAGTCTTTTCGGGCTTAATTTGCCAAGTCCCATTTCCAGATTATGGAAATCGGTGTTTTTTGATTTCCATAATGTGGAGATCGGGTATTTGCACCGAAACGTAACCATAACTTGTTATGGCTATGGAAATTTTCGGTACAAATACCCGATTTCCAGATTATGGAAATCAAAAAACAGATTTGCATAATCTGGAAAACGGGATTCTCGCGGGAGGATAACTTCCCGTGAGAAAGTCGGAAAGACCAGTACCGGTCTTTCCTACTTTAATAAATTTCGGCCAATGAATGCACCACTGCTATATACTAGACAGAACAAATTATTCAATTATGATTTTAATCAGGTGTTTTTACTTGTGTAAAATGTATAACTGAGGCCTGTGGGAAAAAATCTAGTAAAGTTTTAGAAAAGTTTAGGCTAGAAATAAAGTATGTAATGTATAGATTAGGTTATTGCACCAGTCCAACAACAGTTAAAAATTATGCCTTTACAGATATCCGTGGAGTTAGACATCTTTATATTCTTTGTTTACCCTCCTTCCTTGGCCAGTGGCCCTGCATATGCTCAGTCTATACTTCTTAGGGACTGAGGCAAAGTAGTTTAATTTAAAAGCCAGGTTATAACTGTAACAGATAAATGGCTTCAGTCCTATTAGCCTAAATGAATTAATTAGAGAATACTGTAGTATTAAATGTTACTTGATTTGGACTAACAGTTCATTGTTTAAGACAAGCTATCGAGAGATATTCCCTCTTCATCAGGTCAGAGTAGTACTGCTCTGCTCTAACTGATGAAGAGGGAATATCTCTCGATAGCTTGTCTTAAACAATGAACTGTTAGTCCAAATAAAGTATAGTTTAATATCGGGTTATAACTGTCATATAAATCTAACTAACTAGTATAAATTAAGGCACTGTAGAACATTATTTGATCAGGTTTGTGAGTAAGAAATCAAGCTTACCCCTCCACCACACTGCAGAACTGGTTACTAATGTGCTCTGGTGCATACTATGAACTGCAGTATATAATGTATAGATTAGGTTATTGCACCAGTCCAACAGCAGTGAAAAATTATGCCATTACAGTTCCCCATGGAGTTAGACATCTTTATATTTTTCCAAATAAAGAATAGTTTAATATCGGGTTATAACTGTCATATAACTCTAACTAACTAGTCTAATCTCAAGCTTTGCAGTGTATAACCAAACTATCAGCCCTACATTATGTGTATTTTATAGATATTAGTTTCAGGAATGGTGTTGCAGTTCATCCTTCCATCAATGAAAAACTATATAATATACAGGCTGCATGGCTAGTAAGTAATATATTTATCTGCATAACACATGGTTATCTGTATTAGCTGCTCCATCACCACATCTAATATGCAGACAAGATCATTACTTTAACAAGGTACAGTTCTGAATTTCATCCTGCAGGGCAATGATACACACAGGTAATACAAAACTGAAGTGCACTGGTTAAAAGGATGTTATGATTAACTTAATTCTTAAGTATTTAGTATTAAAGTAATAAGATGGAACTCTAATTTAGATATAATGCGTGAACTCACTCTGCCGTTTAGTACTCTGTCTTACCTTATTTAATATATGTAAGTCATAAATGTCAACATTCCACTTTAAAGAAGAAGCCATATAAAAAAATGAAGAGAGTGAGGTTGTGCTGAAATCTATGCAGCCCAGAATAAGGTATATTTTGTAAGTCACCTTTTAAAGGTAATTTTAAAATGTTGCGACTTTATAATGGAAGTTCACTATCGGTGAATTCGGGATGGAAAATTCGGAGTTTCCGGAATGACCCCCTAAATCTCCATACTGTAAGGCTGATTTAATATAAGGTTCCCCTGTGCACTGTAAGGCTGCTGAGGATCCACTGCAGTATGTAGTATGCATCAAAGCAATTTAATAATCACCCTGTTGCACTAAGGATATTAAAGACATTTCCTTGAAATAAATGGAAAAGGAACTCCTAAATGCAAATAGATATTTTTATGCTTGAAGTGAATGTTGTATTTATTAGTTATTCATTTATTTGATTTCAGTGCAAGATTTATTTGATAGCTATATCCTGAATTTTCAGTCAGGTAATTTTTAATTAAGCCTATTATTGCTTAATCAGGGAGCAATACAGGAGACAAAGCACACTGAGCATGTGCGCTGTCTACAGTACAGCCAAACATGGAGCTGCTGATCTGACAGCTTTATAGGCATGGGTTATTTGTCTCCTAGGGATTCTGTACATTTGACTATGTTCTGCAGTCTCTTTGTACAGGGCTTAACACACCTATACATTTTTCAAACATTATTTCTACCTTAAATATAGTTTCTCCATGGTTGTTCCTGTTGCTATATCACCAAGGGAATTGCTTACAAAATACACTAAGTCGTTTTACATTGTGTTTTTCTCAGCATAATTTCTTCACTTGTTGAGCCAAACAGTCATGTTGCTGCTGAAAATATTTATCGAAATCCAAATAAGTTCTTAAATTAGTGATTCACATTTATCAGATTGACACAAAGATTTGGAGTGGATTGAAGCAGTTATATTATACCAAGCACTCCCATGTATATATGTGTGTATATTTTATTTAGAATTCCCTGCTGGGGAAAGCAGTGCAACAATACAATTATTATACACATATGGGAAATATGCTCCATATAATACAGGTGAAGTGAATTACAAGCATATAATCATGAAGATACATCATTTCAAGTGCCAGGCAGTGATTGAAACAAAACGATGGCTATCCGTTCCCACATAATTACAATCTACATAGGAGGGAGACTTACACAGATAAGAGGGTAATACGTGCAGTTACATAAAGTACTGAGTAATTGGCTTATAAGTGCCAGTCATATTCATAAATAGATACCTAAGCATGAAGTAAATGAAAGGCATTGCAACCAGAGTAAGTGCTTTAAGAGATAGAAGAGAATAGGGGCAGCAAAAGAGAAAATGTTTACATTGAGAAAGGGCATAACTGGTGAGTTGGAGAACAAATGTGTTTGCTTTGTGAGGAAATAGACGACTAAGATTATAGAGGACTCATTATAAAAACAAACTGCTCAACTGCATGTTTAGGGGAAAATTCCCATTTATTGTGGAGTGAAAAACAAACATGATGTTTCAAGTGGAATGAACCTCCCTTTCATCAAGTGACAGGGTTTTTTTTTGCACATGTAAGAATATAGAGGCTCACAAGTGACAAGATGCATGGAAGTGTAATGAAGTGAAATGCCTTGAATGTTAAAAGAAAGACTCTGTAAATAATCCATGGAGCAGACAGATGTTGGGAGAAAGCATGTCCCTTCTGGGGAGAGATGGAAATAATTCTGGCAGCAGAATTTAACTGAAGTGGGGAAAGATAGGAGGCTGGTAGGCCAGTTAGAAAAGCATTGCAATAGCCCAAATGGGATAAGATAAGGGCATGCATGAAAGAGTTGGTTGTTGCCTGGGAGAAAAAGGGACAGATCTTGATAGATGTGATATTTTATTCTAAAAAATATGTCTGGTTAACACTTGGTAAAAACACAACAGTCTGTTGGCAAACCTGGCTTCAGTGATTTGCAGGGTAAATCCTGATATGTGACTGCACTCTGGAAACTTCCTTGATGAAATACATGCAGTGCCCTGAAAGCATTTCACTGAAGAAATCTTAATGCTGAAAATCACTGGGACTGGATTACCAGCATATTGCTGCACTTTTAGTAGCAGTAAAAACATAAAGCAGCTAGAGTGGCCATGAACTTATAGAGAGAATAAGCCCCCCTGGGCAAGGGATTGTGTCCTGCCTGTTGTTTAAAATTATATGCATGCAAAGACTCATTTGCTTGCCAATATATATTAAATTAGCTTAGTTAATAAGGTGCTTGTAACTAGGGTATGTAGTTCTCTACATAGCTTTCACAATTTGCATAATTAACCATATCCTGTATTTGAAGAGGGTAATAAAGGGATGACATAATCCCTTCAGTACTTTAAATTGTATGTCAAGAACTCCCTACCTGACTATTAATTATCAGCTTCAGATTTTAACCAAAGGTTGCATTTTGCTGGTTATGCTAGTGTTAGCATGTTATCGAGAGACATCCCCTGACACAATTTTATTAAGAACAAAGTAAACTGCATTGTGATGAAACATGCATTTAACTTGTAAGCTGCAAAAAGATGATATATGTCATTTGTGTTCAATACATGATTCTGAACTAGATTTCTTTCTACATCAGCATATATTGTTTTAGGAATAATCTAGTCTATCATTGGCTACTTAAAAGTCAAGCAAGCATAAGACAGACCGCTGCACATAGTAGATCTCTCTTTTTATCAAAGGCTGCTGTCTGCACACGCTCCTTCTAAATAATGTCAGCCACACACACTCATTTTAGTAGTCTGATAGATTGTGTCTTTGTGAATGTATACATTTGTAAATGTTAAAAAACGTTAGGAGAACACCGCGCTTGGTTTATAAAACTCATTTTTATAAGTAAAAAAAAAAGGTGAAGTAATTTGGAGGATGTTTCATATCCCATGTTGGATATACTATTGTTTTCAGAAGAGATATCCACTAAGTTTGAGTTAGCTACAAAAGCTTAAAAATCTTTTCTATTAGATTTCATATGATGCTACTGACTCATGCTATTGGGGTTCTTGTAAACAAAATGAAAAAAAGACACATTTTCCCCACTGAATTCTCTTCTTAAGTAAAAAATAAAAAAGAACAGCACATTCAGTTCAATAGTCCTAACACTAACAGATAGTCCCATAAACTGATCTTAAACGGAAGAGGCTTACTTGCTGATGGCAGACAGAGCAGGAACACTTCAGACATCATTGCTTGAAACACCCTCAGACACACTGGACTTGACATGAAGCGGAGATCAGCTTATTTGAATCTTGCGCCACTGACGTCATCCGTGACGTCAGCGGATCCGGATTGGGGGAAACAACCTGTGGAGTCTCAGTTCTCCCAGCGCTTGCTGGCAAAACTGCCAACAGAGTAGCGAGCAGAGCGCTAACAAGCGCCGCTTGTTAAAGCTGTGAATTAGGAGTATATTGCATTGGTTTATGGTAACGAGTTGCAGAACTATATGGCGATATACCATGTGTATTGTATAGGGTACTCTCACAAGTTAAACCTTTTTTTTTTAAACTTTTTTATAGCATTGAAAAAAATACATTACATCATTAAAATGGTATGAAATTATAGCAACAACTTTTAGAAAAAAAGTTCAGTGTTTTTAACCTTCTTCTTCTTATCCGCTTAATCGCAATCAATTCTCGGTCACTCGTTGGATCAGCGTTCTCCATCCTTGTCGATCATATACAGCTTCTTTTTTTTCAGCAGATGTCAAATTTGTATCCTGTTTGATGGTGTCCAGCCAATGAGTTCTTGGTCGGCCTTGTCTTCTACATCCACTTACCATTCCGAGCATGATGTCTTTCTCCAAGGAGCGGCTTCTCATCACGTGGCCGAAATAGACTGGTTGCTGTCTGGCTTCTATCGAAAGATTTGGTTTGATTTGTTCTAGAACTTCGAGATTGGTGATATGTGCTGTCCATGTTTTTAACCATTTGCTTCTTTACAGCTATTTTTTTTTAATGTACTCATCAAAAAAGGGGAGATTTGGTCACTCTAAAGACTATAAATTACTAAATAGAAAGCATTATAGTTACAGGTTATTATTGACAGGTGTAGTGTGCAGTGCCTTTCCTTTACTTCTGTTACCAAAACTTGCCCTTTCTTTACCTTAAATAAAGACACAACACCAAGAGAGTGGGTATAATGGGCTGCAGCTTTATTTCCAATATAAAAACATAAACTCTTTATTGGCAGAATTATAAATGCTTGCCCCAGTCCTTGATTAG
>JAKJJM010158491.1:0-10779 GCA_021901965.1 Pipa carvalhoi
GAGCACAGGAAGAATCCTTACCCCACCAAGGGTGAGAAGATCATGTTGGCCATAATCACCAAGATGACCCTCACCCAGGTCTCCACGTGGTTTGCCAATGCCAGAAGAAGGCTCAAGAAGGAGAATAAGATGACTTGGCCACCAAGGAACAAATGTTCAGATGAAAAAAGGCCTTATGATGAGGAGGATGAGGAAGAAGATGACGATTCAGAGAAGGCCAACATTAAGAACGAAAAAAAAAATGTTGGTATGTATTGCCTCAGTCATGCATGTTTATTGACAGTATTCCATCCATTAGATAGGTCATTTTATAAAATACATTATTTTCTCGATTAAGCTGAGTAGGGGCTGAGTAGCAAGATAACCTTTTATGGTGCTTATTCCGAATTTTTTAGGCTCAGTGCATTGGGGTTGTAGGATAGGTTGTCCCCCCTTTTTTTTCCTAAGTGACCGGAAAGAGACTTACATTTCACTTGTCTTTGTGTTATAACAACAGGAATAAGTTACATATTTAAAACACTAAGAAATATGCTAGTTTACATTTTAGATAGTTGCGGGCTATGTTTTAGTTCTAAATATGTAGCGCACCGTTTTGTTGACAACATGCTATAACCATTTAATTACTTGAACTTTTTAGAAACCATGAATTTTGTTAAGATAGCTGATGATATTTCATACATGATGCGTTGGTGTTTATTTTGTTTCATTTTTTTTTTTTTTTATTATTTGGAACAGAAGATGACGTGGTTAGAGAGGACAAAACGCTGGAACTTAGTGACCTGGAGGACTTTGACGCTATAGAGTCTGAAAGCTCAGAATGTGAGCTGAAGCAACCTTTCCATCACCAGCCTCAAGACGGGCTTCAAATCAGACAGAGGGATTGTGTCAGCGATCATTGCAAAGAAGCCATTTTGAAATTGCCAGTAACCACTTCTACTGTCAATCAAGAAATGGACAGGACAAAGATTTGCCATAAATCTGTGGTTAACGAATGTGAACAAGATACCTTGAGAGCAAGGCAGCGAAGTGGGGAGTCCAAAGCGTGCTTCCAACAGCAAATCATAGATTCCAAACCAAGGATATGGTCTTTGGCTCACACTGCCACATCTTTAAATCAAACTGAGTTCCCCTCCTGTATGTTAAAGCATCAAGGGTTACCATCTCCATCTTCCTCTTCGTCCTCTTCTGCAGTCTCAACACCAGTGTGCGTCATTGACAGACGTCAGGATTCTCCAGTAACAAGCCTAAGAAACTGGGTTGATGGGGTTTTTCATGATCCACTATTTAGACACAGTACTTTGAACCAGGCCCTCACCAATACTACAGTTTCCTGGGCTACAACCAAAGGAACACTTATTGAATCTGGCACCTTAGGACGTTCTGTTGGCAATCCATCAAATGTGATAAAGGGACAACTGCCTAACCTAAACCATGACACAAATAAGGAATTTATCCCGTTCCCAAAATCTGGAAGCAAGATGTTCTGTTCTTAACATAACTTTGTGGAATTCATACCTTGCGTTTCCATCAGATAAAGTTACTGGTCAAGGCTTGATGGAATATCTAGCCCTGCATTGACAGCAGATAGGGGGAGGCTATTTTAAATGGCAGACATTTCTGATTATATTTGGGACAACAATTTATTTTTATTTAAATTACCTATCCTTAAAAGGCTTGGTCTTGTGACAACTATTTAAACACGAACTTCTTAAGTGTTGGAGTTTACAACCCACAGTTTTGCATAAGCTGTGAAATCGGACTAAAACATTTATAATTTAAACTCTAAATTAAGCTGCATGATAGATTAGTTTAAGAATCATTGAGACTTTTTACTTCTGGTTTTGTTGTTAGAACTTCACGAGCAGCACTTTTATGAAGTTTTCAAGTATGCGCACGCTGAGCTTTCCTTGGCAATTCAGTTTGTTCACTCCAATAAACTGTCTGTTTCAGAGTTTAAAAAAATCGCAGTTTTGTCTGACTGTCAGTAATTCATAAGCACTGTTCTTGAGTTGCAACTTCATTGTTTTTAGTAAAGTCATACACATTCACTGAACACAACACTTTTTTCTCTCATACATGTACACAAACTTCCACTAGTTCCAGCGTTTATTGTGCCAGTGACGTGTAACAGAAGCATGAAAGCCTTGAGCCTGACCCATTGTTACGTCAGCAGCTGGAGCATTTTCCATCCGCTCTAGCCTCAATCTCTTTAAAAACTTATTCTCTGCGGATATGGTTTAAACAATCGTTTGGAGCCTAATGCTTCCCTTTGCTTATATAGGTTCTCTATGAATATTCATAAATATTTCAGCACTTCAGGGCCGATGATTTACAGATTCTGACATTAAAATATGAGTGCAGGAGAGTGAGAGATATTTGGATGTGATCGGTGTTAAATGAATGAAAAAAAAAATCATGAATTCCAAAATATAAGCCCATTTATTCATTTTCTCAAGCGGTTACTTCATTGATGTCTCCATATTTCATTAAAGCGTTAAGCCACCCTGCTATTAGCTCCCTCTCTCTCATGTTTCTACCACTAGGTACTCTCTCTCATAAACACATTATCCTTCTTAAAGATTCATTTCCATGTAGCCGTGACCAGCAATTAAAAAAGTTTCGTTTCTCGCAGTGGATCTGATCGTTGTAACTCTAGTGCGAGCAGCTGTAATTGGATTGTATGCAGTCATATATAGGCTGTCATTGTATTGACTTTCGCTCTTCTGGATGATATTATCGAGATCACTGAACCTCTCCGCTGATCTGGCTGTCAAAAACCGAGAGAGCAGCCCCCGGCCCTGGGTGACTCACATCAGCCAAGATAATTTGAAGTGAAATTTTCATTTTGACAGTAAACCCCTCAATTTCTAAAGGATCTGTACCTTGTGATCTCAGTGGCAGGGGGAAGCTTTACAGAAAGCCACGTCTTCAAGTGAAAAGGGCAGGAGAACTCGAATTACTTGTAATTGATAAAAGGGCAAAAAGAGAGTCAAGGGTACTTGACAGTAATAGCAAAAAAAAAACAAAACAAAAAAAAAAAAACACTGTAGTCTCCAGGGAAAGAGGGTTTGCTGCAGGCTGCCTGGGCTAGCAGGAATGTTAATGCTGCCCTGCAAACAGTACAGCAAAAAAGAAATCGTCTATGTGATTATACAGCTAAAGAATGTAACAAATCTTTCTCATACTGTAATGGAGAGTGACCAGTGAAATCACTAATCAGAGGATTACAATAGTGTACAAGCCCTTGGGCTTGCTCAGAGTAAGTGACTCAATCAGTTGGCTCCTATATATGCAGATTTTCTCCCCCTCCCAAATGCTGTGTTAGAACAAGGGGAGCTGATGTGTGGACAGGATCGACTCCCAATAACTTGTGTGTGCGGGAAAAGGATTAAAGAATATGGGGCTTATTAATGAAAGTACAAACAGTCGCATAAAGGTCCAAATGCTTATTCATTTGGCGTTTCCCCAATCTCACATATTCAGCAAACTCTGCGATGTGGTGATTTTTTTTACGTCCAGTTTAGACGCTTATGGTTGTGGACCTATGTAGCTCTTTACACGACTTTGTGTGTGCGTGCACACGTAATTTGACTTTTCATTAAGCATCAGAGTCTGTTGAAGTAGTGGATCAGGCAAGGCGTACAGTATCAAATTTGCCAATATGACTTTGTTAGATCAAAATGGCAAAGTAAGGGTTTGATTGCAGGGCTCCGATGTGACAATAACATGACTGTTTTATTTAAAAGTGACAATAAAAACACTGCAACCAAGTGACAACATGAAATAGGGATATGGTGACATAGAATGGAATGAAATACTCCCTTAATAAAGTTAGTGGGACATTGTGAGGATGACGTCACTGCACTTCACTGGTGGAATATACATTAATGTGCATCACTCCACATCCTACTACTTTTTGACTGACTACCCTATACTAAGCAATAAATTGTGTCTAATGCCATTTGCTTCTAGGCTAAGGGAATCCTCCACTTAGTGAATAAGGAGTGGAGAACATGTGACTATCGGAGAATAGCAACCCGAAATGATGCAAATTGACTTCAGCAGTCAAATTCACACTTTGGTGAATAAACCCCTAATATGCCTGGTTTGGTTCTTCCCTTTGTGTATCAGATGTAAAAACACTGCTGATACATGATTTCAAATCCTCCTCGGTTTGCATTACATAGGGCTTGTTAACTGTAACCTATTCCCTTTGTGCTGTTTATTATTTGTGCTTTCATTTCAGTCAGGCATGGAAAAGTTGATTTGTACAAGTAAAATCAAATCAAATGCAAAATGGTAGATCAGCAAAGGTAAAACCAGAAAAGCCAGTGACATACATTTGTGGAGTAACACTTTATTAGTCACTTTGGCCATATTGTGCTTTCAAGGACCAGAAACACCAGAAAAAGAAGGAAAAAAATCCAATATGGAAGGGCATGCTATATACTACATATTGCAGTAGTGGTTACTTCTGAAATATAATTCATGATTTGTACTATTTTGAGTTTTGTATTATTTTGAATTTGTTTTTCTTCCTTGTGGATGAAGCCATATTTTATCTGTAAGGAAACCCCCACCTAGTCCTATAGTTTTCTATTTAGTTAATACATATTCATGAAGTGCCCCTCAAAAGAGAGTGAGGGAGCTGAAGACCACACAGACCAATTAAAACAGGAATTTAACTTCAAATATGACATTTTGACAACTGCAATGTAGGAATAACTGCCATACCTATCCAAATAGAAAATCTTCATTTTCTGGTGTTACTGGTCCTTTAAAGTTTAGTCATCTAGAGAGCACAATAGTAACTCATAGCAAAACAATAAACAACAATTCCCGCTTGACTAACTTTCTTGAGTTTTTCCATATGTTGTTTTTTTTTTAAGAAGTCTGCTGGAAGCCATGTTTTGCTTTATTCACTTGCCTCTCTGTAAGAACAGCCTAATTCTCTAAAACTGGATGCTGACAAGAGACACAGGCAGTATCACAGAAAGTAAGTTTTACCACTAGCTTCATTTATATGCAAGGACTTAGGGTTTTTGTAATTAAACTGCAAAATTGAGACAGGTCCACTTTCATTTGGACATTGTGTATTAAAGTCAGTTTTGTATATTTTATAAACAGGCAAATAGTAGCAAAGGCATTTATTCATCATAAACAGAGGTACTGAAGTGATGAATGTCTTTACATGGATCAGTTTAAAGGAGACAATGTCACAATAACTATATGTATTGTCAGCATAGAAAAGTTGCCTAAATTAAAACAGTTGTTTTTTATATTCATTTCAGATGAATAAGCTATGAACTGGCAGACAGTTCATAGCTTATTTTGACTCTTGGTTGACTCATTGCCACATTTTTTAAGAGTTTGGAGTAAAATGTTGCTAAAAATACTAACAGCAGCTGTGCCATAAGGTCCCTAATTCACCACTTTCATTCAGCAAAGTTATTCTGCATATTCATGCCAGTACGCCTTGGCAAATTGTCACTTTGACACATGATAAATGCCCAAATAGTTGTTGCATTCATGGAAAGTGGAGCTTAAGTTACACGGCCAGTGTTAGTTGTCAAATTGTCTGTTCATTGTTGTCTATGCATTTTTAGATAATACATGACAAAGTGCCTCACAAATCCCAGTATATAAGAGAGGGCTGCAATCAGAAAAGCAGCTAAATCAATTAAAAAAAATAGGAAATCAACTTCCAACAGAAGAAGACATAGGAATATTTGTTATGCTAATCCTAATGGGATTAATATATACATATAAAACCAATGCAATCTCATTTGCCACTATATCCTAAAACACAGGTACTGAGGCAGCAAAGTATTCATGTTGATGGAGTAACACTATCCATGCCTTTCTTTTGCAGAATTTTCCATTTATTATGTTTAACATTTAAAATCGCCTGATTTTTATTTGCAATATGAATCTTTACAGATCAGATCCCAAAATCATTTGTTAATCCAGGGAGTGTTGAATGATGAATCCCATGGGATAGCAGGGAGAAACTGACCCATTGTGTGACATTGCGGTATTTTGTAAACATAGCTGCTAAATAGAAAATTGCTTTTACTGTAATGTACCTTTTCCGTTTTCTTCTTGTTTTGATATTGTTTCAACATATTAATCTATACCTCACTGAAAACAAATCAGCAATTACATTGCCAAGCACTTTTGAAGTTATTGTCCAAGGGGATTTTATTGATTAGGGTGTAGGATAGAATCTCAGATCAGTGCAAGGACTTCCGAATCCACTATTGAGTCTTCTAATAATCAGAGGGTTTTTAATTGGGTAGGGCCTTAGGACATCTATGACTGAAAAGTCACACCAGGGGGTTACCTAATGAAAACTACTGTTCAGAACTAAAGAAGAAATGCGTCATATTTATATCAAGGTATTGATCTTGTTAACTTTTTTTTTTTTTATTTCTTATACTCAGGACAATTTGAAGAATGATACAGACAGCAAGGACAGGAATCAACAGGAAATCCTGATATGAAAATATAATAAAAAAATCAGCACTACATACATATAAAATGGCAAATTTAACATACATATTTCATACAAACTGCATACCAATGGAATGTACATATCACCTAGCCATCTCATGCTAAAATAAACCAAGTTCCGCCATACCTCTAAACTAACCAGACTTACACCTGTTACAACACATACACAGACTGTCTGAGCACACATACAATAGTATAGACTGTCTCAAGAAATACATATACACACAGATAGACATCAACATAGTCTGTCTCAATAAACAGATACACACAAGCACACATACCATAACACATACTGTTATAAGTTAAGCACACAAACTGTCTTTCAAACAGACACACACAGGACACATACAAACACATACAATTATACATCAGTAATGCAGACACACAGACTGTCTCAACAAACACACAAACATACTATGGCACAAATACACTTACGTATATTGTCTCAACACACACACAGACACTCAGACACAAATACACTTACAAGGACTGTCTCAACAAAAACACAGACACACACAGACATACACAGACTGTCTCAACAAACACACAGATGCACTTACACAGACTGTCTCAACAAACACGCAGACACACACAGATGCACTTACACAGACTGTCACAACAAACACACACAGCATATATACAAACACACAGAGGAATATATAAGTACACATCCTTCAACACACCACACACACACTGATATAACACACACTCGTACACTATAACATAACACATTCAAAAGTCACAAGCATTAAAATCCTTACTTGGAGCAATACATTAAGGTGAAGAGAGTTTGAACAATGCCATATCATAGAAGTGTACATGCCAGGAAGTGCCTGGTGTTACATTTGGGTGAAATGTTTACATGCTGGTGTAGGATTAGTGCAGAATGAGCACAAAAGGAGTTGAATAAAGAATAAGAAAGACAAGGGGGGTTATGAGAGCGAGCCTGAAACTGAGAGACTCTTAATCATTCAGCCATGGCAAATTCAAACACACAAAGGAGGAGATGCTAAATTAACAGCGCTTTTTACATAGAGCCCAAATAAAACTGTAATCAGCGGCGCGTTACTTTTCATTAAGCGAGTTTGACAGCAGCATATTCAGCCTCGACAAGGGAACAGGGAGAAAGAAATAAACTGCTCTCAAAGCCAGAGTCATAAGATAATTCCTTAAGCTCCATTAACAACTCTTAGCCGCAGGAAATGGGCTCCCTGAAAACATCTCCAAATCTAAAAGCTTTATCGACCTCTCAAACCTCTGCTGATGGTTCCATTTTTTTTGTAACTTAAGGGATAGGCGTCCAGCAAGGTAATAGACTTTGACACAACACCTTCTTCACTGGAGGACAGCAAGAAACTAGACCCTTAAATGATATTTAAAAGGCAGCCAATTAAGATTTTCTTCTGTTCCACAATGAGCCTCTGGAGGATGTGCATGCCATTAATGTCACTAAGGCAGCTAGCTATTCTTTGGAAGGGTATAACACCATACAGCCCAAATATATTATGTAGGAGATCTTTTTTTTGTAGAACAGACTGGGGTGATTGTGCATCTATCCTTATGGTTCAAATCCACAGGAATATATTATATATTTGAATTAACAATCAACATCCATATATAATTAAACAGCATTGAATATTGGCATTATGGGGATTATATATGAAGTGGCGCTATGAGGAAAGTAAGTGTACAGTAGTACCACTGCCAGTCATTTCAGTGACAGATTTAGGAACTTGCAGCAACTTAGGTTATATTTATATATAACCCTCTATATATGCTATACATTAGAAGATGGTGAAAGACTTGGATTTCCAGGTGTCTTAGCAATCCTAATAAAACTATTTTACAGGTTAAACAGTATTTATTTGTATTGAAATAAACAGCGACTGTACATATTTCACATTTTGTTGTTTATACTAGAAAACCTGAAATAATGGTAGTCACATGTGCAGATCTGGAGCTGGTACAGTCCTAAATATTTTTCTATTTTTAATGGGTGACGCTGTCAGCACCATTTAGCTTCACAAGATATACTTTGATATATTTGTAAGTATTTGTTATATGTGCGAGAAGGAACCAAGTTCAAACCCAAGATGCCAAATAAGAGCTTAAATCAGTGTCGTATTGAAGCACCATGTAAAGGTAAAAGAAATGTGACCATCTTGTAGCCTCTACTATCTCTAGTGTTGACAATTTTTTTTATATAAAAATGTGCCAGTTGCTTCATTTATGCTTCACTTGTGCATGGTGGCAAATAAGCATTTAAGGAGTTCAACAATAATGAAATTAAGCTATTCTTGGCAAAACTAAGGAAAACAGCATTCCATATATTTACACAGCACCCCATAGCCTCAGACGTTGATGAGCATGCAGGAGGATTTTTGCATCTCTAAGTGAATGCAAGTTTTGCAAAGCTCTGTAATAACAATATGTATTAGCCCTTTCTCCTTATTGTATGTCATGTGGGGGTCCATAGGAGTTTCTGTCCAACAGCATGACCCACATCACATCATACCGGCACAACTGATGTGAGCAACATCACATTATATTGATGTCACTCAATGTCAGCCACATATCATTATTCTTTTACAGATCTTTCATTTGTTAGAAGTGATTTGACCTGCAATCTATCACACAGGTTCAAATTATGTGATCAAAACATTAGTATATTACATTGATGCTTGCAGACTTAAATCCCAAAATATGTCCTGATATAGGAGCCATAAAATGGAACATACTTGATTCAATTCTCTGGTTTCTCTGTATAAGATTTTCTCAAAAACTCTTGAGTCAGACAGGCCATCTGGGTGGGAGACTTGCTAAACACAGGCAGTATGGGTAGGCAGCAGGCAATGAGGTGGCCAAGTGTGGCGTCATGCATTTACCTCCATACTCATTGAAAGCTGAATTACACCAGTTGAATACCACACCCACCGGTCAGTGAATTCAAGTATATTGTGACATGTACAGATGAGACTGATGAGAAAGACAGAATTTAAGTGGGTAAATGACAATTGGAGAAATTTGAAAATTTAGGTGTAAATTTATGCTGTTGTAACCTATGGCAACCAATTAGACATTTTATTAAAAAGGTCTGGTTTAATAAATGTATCAATGCTAACTGCTGATTGGTTGCAATGGCTAACAACATTAGTTCACATTTGCACCCAATGTTGGCCTGAGGCATGTTGGATCCACAAGAAGCTGATCCCAAGGGTTCACTGTCTACTGACAAATAAATTTGTTAGCATGCACAAATGTGCTACCATAATAAATGCTACAGAAATGAGCAAGGAGTTCTTAAAGTAATTTAGCTAAACTAAGTTTGTTTTCATCGCTCAGTGCCACCACATTTTCATACTGGAGTTAAGAACAACCTTGTATACCAACTGAACTACCATTGTATATCTAGATACAATACAGGGTGCTTGCACATGACTGCTAAACAGTAGTACTGACAAATGAGCAGAACACATTCTCCAGATGTAAATGCAGAGCACATAATAGAATTACCTAATAAAAGGAAAATGGGAAAGGGGGGGTGTTAGCTTGTTGTCTTCCTATTTCAACTCTAGTCTGCAGTAGTGAGGAGTATACCCTAATCTATGGGGTGGAAAATAATGGAAACAGTCTGCATCCAGGCCTGCTCTAACTGCCCAAAAGACATACCACCAGATGTTGTGCAGTTTCCCCCTTAGGCATTCCCCCAAATTTCTGTACTCTTCTTGTCAGGCAAACTGTGTCCCTCACACTGCAATTATTAGGCCAGGTTCACACTGGCGTATGGTGCGCCTTGTTTTTTAAAAAAAAGAGCTTTGTGAAAAAACGCCATCGCATTAACACTGGCATATTTTCAAGATCTATTGTACATAAAAATGTTAGCACTTATGCATTGTTTTTCTTTCATGTGTGACCGCTATTTTTCAATTCTTATTGCTACTAATCCTGTCACATTGTTCGCGTTGTGTTCTATACACTCGAAAAAACACGACATGAAGCGTCCCAGTGCATATCCCTCTCTATGAAATGCTAGTGTGACATTGTATGCGCAATAGTCATTACTTTTTGTGTTGGCATCTTTTCGTGGTGCACTTTTTTTTAGAAGATGCACACAATACGCCAGTGTGAACCTGGCCTTACAGCGCTACTACAGTAGTCTGAGGTTTCACATATACACACACCACTGATGCACTCCATTGTTCTCTAGTCCAGATGTTATACAGTGCCCTTACACATGTATAATATGCTCTGCAGTTTCACATATAC
>JAKJJM010158526.1:0-10943 GCA_021901965.1 Pipa carvalhoi
AAATTTCGAATGAAAAACTCGAAATTAGTAAATCGAAAATGCCATTTTCGAAATATTTCAATCGAAAATGGCATTTTCGATTTTAATAAATTTCGCCCTATGAGTGGTGTTTCATTGTGCTCCTCAGAGCAAAGTGCACAAATAAATGAGGCTGTCAATGAGCAGTAAACCATGTTAATATGTAGCCCACAAACTACTGTATATAATCTGAAGGATTGTCTGAGCTGGATGCTAAAATTGTGTGAATGGACTGGGACTGCTAAACAGTCTTATTGTGAAATGATGTGAGGAATCCAGAAGATACAGAAAAACTCTACACACCTCAGGGCCTTCTACCCTCTCCACAGCGTTGCCCCTTCCCGTGGATGCAGGGGGGTCACAGTGGGTACAGTCAGGCTCCCTGGGAACTGGTTACCTACCATATGGTAATCTGCTACACTCCAGATTAAACAGCAACTAAACAAATCCTATTCCCTGCAATCAGCAAGTTACACTGCATGTTACCTATTTGGCCAGGAATATTCAGTAGTATGTTAATCAACACTAGAGGTCAGGAAGGAAATATTTCACATGGTAAAGCAATTTGGCCAAGCTTTAAATGATTTTTTTGCCCTCCCTCTTTTCTTAATATAGGTTGACCTTGATGGACCTTTGTCAATTTTCAACTTTACTAACTTAATGTAACTGTAACATCAACTGCTCACTATCCAGCAGTTATTTACAGAAGACTACACAGTAGGCCGCAGCTTGTAGCATTACATATTGCCCACTTGACAGAAGCTAGTTTTATTACATACCACCCTGTGGCAAGCACCTGCTTTTCTACTAGCCTCAGGAAGTCTATGACTGGCACAGCTTCCTAGGCACAGTTTCAGGAACCACAGGAGTATTCATAAGAATTGCACAATAATAAAGATCATCCTCACGACAAAAGAAAAAAATATTTACTGAAAACAAAATTAATGAAACTATTCCGAGCAATTAAAGCTGACTGTATAATTAAAGGGCAACATTTAGAGCTAATAAAAAGAAAGTATGATAATGAGTGTTAGCGGTATACCCTTTGCTGTGACATCAGATGATAAATGAGTCTGGCCTGTATTTGGTAGATCACAGCTGCTGCTAAACTACAGCTACTTTTGCCCTCAGCCAGCTGCTGGATTGAGAAAAAAAAAGTGCTTCATAAATAAAGAAACGTAATGTATCACAAACATCCCAATAATTCATAGGTGCGAGGAGAAATTAAAATGACTAATTAATAAATTGGATAACCTTGGGCCATCTTAGTCTAATTCTCCATGTAGCTTATTATTTATGGTGCCACTTGTGATAATGATCCTGCGTGATATGATAAATGCATTATTCTGTGTGGAATGTGCAGAGCTAACAAATTAGTTAATGGTTGCAATATTAGTACCCTATAGTTATTTTCACTCCCGTTTTAACCCACAGTTTCATGTCTCTTCTTGCCTTGAGTATCATGGTAAATACTGCAAAGAATTGTGTGCCGCATTACTCAACAAAAGTCTATATATTCATTTATACCAATCTGTTTTTGTATTGATTACGTCATATAGTCAGTCATGATATGGTCTGTTCTCTCTCTATGATGCGTATTTCCACCTGTCCATCCTCTTCTTCACTTCTGAGCACTATATTGGAGGTAAGCTTCCATTTATTTTGTTTTGTTCTTTTTTATTTTGTATTTTTAGATTTAGTTTTTTAATTTTGTCTGTTTATTTTGTGATATACCAATATATTAATGCCTGTCTCACTGTATCCTGGGGCATTGTGAGAGTTTATATTATCCCTAGCTACCTATTGGGACAGAATGAGTGCAGCATTCTTATCCTTTTAGCGTATTGTTCTCTATTTTTGTTAAATTGCATCCACCCATAATTGGTGGTAATCCCTTACTAGTCTGCTGCTGTTTATATGTTGGGGTATATATTCATTTATATCCTTTTACAGCTAATGTGCGGTACAGGCTGGGGGCAAAACTACATAATATGTTGCTCCACTGCAGGATTGGCACACGGCCCCCCTCTCTCTACCCACAGCATTACTCTCCTCTAGTGCCCCCCCAGCCCCCGGATCAAATTGAAGAAACTTACTGTGATCCAGGGGAGATGCCAAGTGCAGACACTGCAGGACAGTTGTGGTGGTCTTGTTAGACCAGCCAGGTCTCCTGGAGATCAGGCCTGGTCAACACTGCAGCGCCTCCTATTGTTATGTCTCTAGTACAGGCTCATTAAGCCAAAGTTACTCAGTTTTATCTGGTAACGGTATATTTTTTGAATTAATATGTATAAAATATTAGCATTACACTAGTGATTTATCTGAACACATGCAGGTGCGCTGAATATTATAATGAGCACAATTAGTTATAAATTTTGGAATGAAAATAGAAATGTTTCAGTAATGGTATATCAAAGAAGAACCAGTTAAGTCACCAACATTTATTTGCCTCTTATGGTCACTGTTAATTTTTTTTTCTTGCAGTATATAATAAATACACCCTCCTCTTTCACCTTCTTCCTCTGTAGCAGTTCATATCAACATCTCAAGTCAGGGGTTTAATAGGAACATTTGGGCCACTGGCTCCATTTTTTTCCAATTTATACCTTAAATACTATTTGATTAGCTGAAGAGGAGATGTGCAGTGGCTTTTTAAAGAGAAGGACAATACGTTAAAAACCATTAATAATAAGGAAGTATGCTAATGTATATTGGAAAATTAATTTATTTAATAGTGAAAATAAATCAGTAACTTGTTGTGGACTAAGCTGTTCCTTTAATTATTTAGCACGTCTGTATTCACGTATGTTCAAAAATGATTTCAGTTTTGAATTCTTAGGGGGATATTAATAAAAATTGAAAAAGTTTTCACCTGTTATATCAATATACTTTTAATTAGGTGTAAAATATCGACATGACTGATATTGATATTTATTAAGCCCCATCTGACCTTTTCCATCACCTATTAAAAACCTATTATTCCCTATGGAGATGGTTTAGAACATTTTTTTCTAAGTCCTCATTGAAAAGATCAGCGATATTGATGCAAAAGAAGCTCCATTGAAAGTCATGTAAAGTGTAGCGGTATTAACGCTTCGATATTTATTGATATTGATTTTTTTCGATATTGCAAAATTTTATTCTGCACTACATAAATTGAGGAAAATAAAAAATGTGTTGAAAAGTATAAAACATTGCTAACACAGCAAAAAGCGAAACAAACGTATTGAATTATGGTGAATAGGTCAAAATGACCTTTATAAATTTCCCTTGTAGAAATGTCTTTGGTTTACTTTTCACTGCTACTTTTGACTGCTTTGATCTTTTTCATAGACTGTAGAACAGATCCAGTGTATATATTTGCTGTGCAGTAAACACTGATGTAATGACATAGCTAGAGATCTCCCTCCCCCTGCCCCTGAAGCGCCACCTGTGACTGCCCTCCCTTGCCAACAAATAAAGAAAACTTAGTAAGAACTGGGTACGTGCTGGGTGCAGACACTGCAGGACTGGTGCTGAAGGCAGCTGTGAAGGCAAAAGGGTCAATCCCCCTGGGGGCTTGAGCACAGCCATGACTGCTGTGACCGACATTGTTACACCCCTGAATGATGCCTAAAATGGAGTAACATTGAATGATCTCCTTATTTTCATATTCTTTTAGGAAAACAAAAAGTTATACAAAGCCTTTAGAAAAATATTTAGCAACAATTTCTATGATTTTTTTTTTTACAGTCTGTAAGTTTTTCTTTTCTTTAATCACCGTGATATTTACGGATCACTTCGGGCACTTCAAACATAATAGAGTTTATAAATACATATAGAAAAAATGTAGACATGTGGTTAAGTCCATTATAAAAGGGTCATAAAGAGTAGAACTCTGCAAATGAGTTGGTTTTACCTTCAAAAGAACAGAGCTTTTTATTGTGTCCCTACAGTACACAAACACAATTCACTGTTGCTAAAGCATTTATATCAGCAAGCAAAATCAGTTCCTTTCAGATAATACATTTGTACCACTTTTCACATTCTTTTCTATCTTTCTTTTCCTGTTATCCTCTATTACTTTCTCATCTCCAGCACAATTCTTTTCTCTGCTTCTATTCAACCCCATTATTAGTGGCAGGTGGAAAGGGCAGCTGGCCAATAGTTCTAACACACAGCGTATGGTTCCTACACATGTCCCCTTGTAAAAGAAAGTTTGCCGCTATTGGCCACGTTATCGCCGTTATCTTCTGTTCGCTGCATTTTTGATTTCGATCAATTCATAGAATGGCAAATAAAATTTACTGATATCGATAATTATCAATGCATTAAATCCACCACACTTTACACTGTTTTTAATGGAGTCCCATTCTGTTTTCGAACAATATCAATATCACCCATCTTTTTTGAAGGGGAAACTGATCTGACTTAGAAAAATCTGCAGAACCACCACCATAGGGAATATTGGGTTTTCCCCACCCTCAACCCGGCGATATTGATATTTTTGCCCTATTTAGTGCTAATTCAGCTTCAATATAGCAGACAAATTTTTATTGATAAATATCTCCCCTTAGACTCCCTTGTTCTCTCACTATTTTATGATGGATCTATCTTCTATAATTTACCTTGGACAAATTTAGGCACAATTATACCATGTCTGTGGCTTTAAATAACAGGAGGGTGCCAAGCCTGATTCTCTGATAGCAGGAGGCTAATTACTGACCTTTTGGATTTGACTGTATTTGAGGACCACACATTTCCAAAGTTACCCTCAACATACACTGGGTAGATTAGATTAGGTTATCCCTACAAGCAAAAATAACTAGGCAGTCTGTGAATATATTGCCAGGAGCCATGACTTTGTAGGCGCATCGGCTAACAGCCCATTGTAAACAACGTCTGTTTACTGATCAGTTAACCGTTGAAAAAGCCACATGTATTTTGATGAAAAGTGCATATTAAGTGTGGCTTAGATGAATAAAATTAACTTAAAATATTATTAGGTAGTACCTGTACCCTAATAAATAATATAACCTTTGTATGTATTTTCCACTGGAGCAGACAAGATGTTTTGTTGAAAACATGACTCACATGATACACTGTCTGCTTAAGTGGTGCATTACTCACTGTCCACTTCCATTAAAAGACCCTCTGTAGAGACAAATTCTTTGTTTTGACTAAAATGATAATGTAAAGGATATTGCTTATAACAATTACAAGCTAAGGCAAAATCCTCATCAGTTGCTCAAAAAGAACATTACTTTAAAAAAAAGTTGAAAACTGTTTTAAAGCTGGTACGCATGATTATCTGATTACAGCCACTACTCTAGAGCTGTGATTACATTATTTTTAACCCTTATTTAGATACGATGCTTGCTTTGTGGTATGAATTGAACACTTACATATTGAAACCATGCGGTGTGCCATAAACTGGGAAAATAGGAGTATATTAGACTTGTGGGAAATGTGAGCAATTACACAGTGGCATTACAATGAATATCTAGTGAGCCTAAGACTAGCTTACATACTATATCCTCTTATCTGATCCACCAGTTTAGAGGCTCTATGAAATGAGTAGGGGCCCACCCCTCTGCCATCTCTGTTGGGACATTTTTTGTCTAATCCAGTTCTATCTAGTTGACCTGTAACCAGCAGTGGTCCTCATACATTAAGATAACCTTTTCCTGTCTAAGTTGCCAAGCCTGTGACTTTCACACAGGGGTTAGACCTTATCATGAATCAGTTTTATTGTTGCTGGTGCATGCAATGAAAAAAATCCATGTGTCCTGCTGTGCAGGGAATTTTATAGCCATAACAGGCATGCTAATTTCACACCATAAGTAGGAGAGTGACATAGAAGAAGGCTGCACCTACCTGGATTTATAAGCATCTCGTACAACATATTGGCTTATTGGCATTCATGGATATTGTAGCTTATTTTCTTAACATTACAAGCAGCTGCTGCCTCTCACCACTCTGAATATTTGGTGATACTGAAATAATTTGACAGTGAGACTATTGACAGCTGTGCCTTTAGTACTGTGCCCATGTTTGCACATTTTATGTAGACACTGCATTGATTGATCTCTGTACAAAAAGCATTTTCAGAGTCCTGGAAATTCCCAGCTGTCAGTTAATATCCAGTATTTTGCCAACCAAATCATATCTGCACCATGACTCCAAATATTATTTTGAACCTTAATGCTTTTTTTAAATATCTTCAGAGACTCATATTGATTTAGAATTATTCACCTAGATATCCAAATAAGTACCATTTTGGTGCTTGGGACGGGGAGACCAATGTATAATATGGTAAAAACAAAAAAAAAAGTTATATTTTTGTTACCAAAACTTAATAATTTCCCCCATTATTTCTACTGGTAATGACTGACAATAATACTATATATTTCTAAACTGAGTATTTTGCAACTCTTCAGACTCTGCATGTAGCAAACAGACATGTTCCAATCAATAAACCACAGGAGCTTGACAATATTTAATGGAGCAGTGTTAGAGAGCGGTAAAATGATAAGGTCTTCTATTGCAGAAATCCAGCGAGACCTCTATATCCCTGTCCAAGTAAGATATTTGGGGCTCCCTCTTACATACTGAAGAGCAATAGATATTGTTTTTTAAGCCCTCAGGAAAGCTTGAGCCATGTACAGTTTTATTACCCCTTCCCCGATTCCAGTTTTCTCATCTGGTATAGTGATTATTTATTTAATTAGTCTATGACAGTAAACAGACTGGAGGTTTGGGTAATAATAAAAGCCTCTGTGCCAACAACGGGCTCATTAGGATCTCAAGATTAAACAGCAGTTCTTCAGGCAAAACACCTTTCTGATCTGTTGTTCAAGCTACATTATTGATCAGAGCTGTCAAGCTTTTGACAAAGAAATGCTAGATTTTGTCTGTCAAATAACATCCACATGCACAGTATTAACAACCTCAATCTAGTAGCATAGAATTTTAGCAGTTATGCAACATAGCAGTAATAGCACCCCAACCTAAACTATGTGACCTTTTAAACTCTATAAACTTTGCTCGGGTCTGCACATATTGAGGAAGGGATTTGAGGGGTAAACGATATTATGTCTCACTTTTCCAGCTCTTCCAATATCAACACCATCTCTACTTTTCCATTCAAACTATATGTAATAATGCACATTTATTAGGCATTTATCAAAGCAGCTTCAGCAGTTTCACTCAGAAGAATAGCTTGACTCTACGAAGGATAGCAGATGTCATACAAGATTGTAATTAGAAGTTATTTATTGGGCCACACAGCAGTGTTTTGTTTAGTTTGATACCTCTTTGGGTGAAATCCTCGTACAGTGGCTTGGTGGTCTGGAATGGAGTGAGTAAGCAGTCAGTCAGTATGATTTGATTGTAAGCTCTTGCTTTAAACTTTTTTTTATTGTTAAAAGGTTTTGGGTCATAAAAAATGTTATGTTTTATAACTCTTCTTTACTCAGTTAAGCACTAGCAAGTGAATTTGTCAACAGGATCAGTCTTTTACTGAGGACTAGTAAACCCTAGCAATCTATCATCAACTAGCATTCACTATTACAGGGGAGATAGACATATGAAGGCCAACAACTGATTGGTTGATATGGATTACTAGACCTCAGTAAATGATTGCCCCTGTTGATACATTTACTTATATATTATAAATGAATTAAAATATTAATAATAGCACTTACTGTAGTCTTTTGCACCCCTAGAAAAACACATTACATTTTCATAAATGTTTCTTGGAAAGTTGGTCAGGTAGCCCAAGGTTACAGATAACTTGAAGAATGCATTTCTTACTGCATCAACAAAGATGCCTGCAGTAAAGTAGATACAATATTTCATTATACCCAGAAAGGTTCCTAATATAAAACCCCAGCACCCTTCAAAGTAGATGCCATTGTCCAAAGCAAATTCCAGTACACTGCATCATAGCCCTGCATCAACACTGCTTGCCATAGCGTTGTCTTGTTGACAAGTTTGCATACATCATATATTAAACATTAGGCAATAACATGATAGGATATGGCAATATTATTTTTTCTCTCTCTGGTAGAAGCAACAAGTCAACACTTTAAGAAGAATGACAGAATAGATACCTCAGTAAATTGTAATAGTATCAGTTTGTACGGCCAAATAAAGACGAGTCCATCCACTTCATCCTATGATCCTACAACATTGATCCAGAGAAAGGCAAAAAACCCACAAGGAAAAGAAAATCCCTTTCAGCTCCAAAAATGGCAATCATAATAGTAATCCCCTGGATCCAAAACCTGTCTTCAGTAATTTACTACCCATCCATAACATGTAATATTCCTACACTCAAGAAAGGCACCTAGGCCACTTTTGAACTCTTGTATTGAATTCACCATGACAACTTCCTCAGGCAGAGGATGCTACCATATTGGCTACTGTAACTAGCCAATGTACATTGCTCCGTTGCCCATTGGTTATACTGAACATTACTGAGTAGTCTAAATAAATTATTACGAATCACAAATGTCCATCAGCTATACAGGAAATTTATTACTAGTACATCCAGATGTCTGTCAACTTTCACTACATATTGCTCAGAAGCCCCATTTTCCATCAGGTTTTCACTGTATGTTGCTCAACAGCCCACCCAGTAGCCCATCATTTATACTACTAATTGCTCAGTAACCCAGGCTGGCCATCAGTTCTGCTGTTGTTCAGTGGCCCTCTGAGTTGCCCATCAGGTTGACATCACATTGTTTAGTAGCCCATTGAGTTACCTGCCCATTTCATTGCATATTACTAGTTCACCCAAGTGCCTATGAATTTCACTGAACATTACCCACTAAACCACGAACAACAAATAAGGAATTTTATCATTAACAATATAAAAAAGGTATATCTCATTGTAGTAGAGTGGGTCTACTTAGTTCTAATGTATTAAAGAGCACAAAGATGATGATTTCTTCTGCTCAGCAGGTTGCCCAGATTCTTCTTCTCTTCTCAGTGATTAAATGCCACTCTACATCTGCACAACTTATAAATATTTATTTTGGCTTGGGTTTTATTGCTAAGTAGTTACCTTGTGTGTGCTGATTCTGGTTCACACATTGTTAGGATTTAACTTAATGGCATACAATAAGATGTACTCATAACATAAAAGGTACAGATTTATTCACTGCTGAAGCAGACACTCTCTCTTAGATGGCAGAAACAGGTTCAAATGTGTGCAGATTACATTAACAAACCAAATTACATTTTAGCTACATTCAGCAACCTGTTAGTCATATACAAACCAAACAAAGCATTTCTGTCACATACAACATGCAAGCTCCCCCTTCCCAGAGTTCCCTGCACAGGATTCTTGCTTTGGCTCTATTAGACTACTGGAACACTGAATTTATATTATCATGCAAACATCACTTATTGACTTATTACTAGAGGCTTATGGGACCTGGAAACAGTCGCCCACCTCCTCCATCCAACTGTAACCCTTATCCCATGCATTAGGAATTGTACACTGACCTCTGCATTTTGAAAAGTATTTCTTTTCTACTGTTAGGGAAGATGTTCTCTTTGCCAGCGGATACCTTTTCAGGGCCCAGGGGCAGTTAACTGTTGTGAATTTTATATTATTAAAATCAGAGTTTATTATGGGGTCTTTTCAATAACATTTATTAGTGATACTCGTGATATGTTATAATCCTAATATATGTTACTAAATTTACAAAATGCCCATGTATTAGAGCACCGTATAGAGCAGGGCTCCCCAAATGCTGGGCTGCGGACCACTGCCAGTCCGTAGGCCCCTTGGTACCGGGCTGCATGGTGATGATGTATGCACAGGAAGCGTGTTACCATCATGTGGCCGGCAACATCGGATTGGTCTCCGATTCAGAAAAGGTTGGCGACTGCTGCTATAGAGGATATTTCTTATTCTGCACTAATAATAATAATATTGCTCTTTCCCTGCAGAGCATTCCTTTTTTCCACTCCTTTTGTCATTTCACTGCAGTACACTACCCACTACTTTCCTGAGTATACTTTTGTTTTTGTCTGCTACTCCCATTACATTGTTTCCACTTTCAAATTAAACCATTTCCCTGCATGAATGAACATCTACTTTTGACCGAAGGTAGGTTGTGTTGGCATTGTATGCGTAGTTGTATACTAAAGCATGCAATCATTTACTCTACATGACTGATTTAAATTACAGGTTTACATACATCAGACTTCCCAGCATTCCTCACACTGTTGTCATGGGTCTGCATCTGAATTTCTTTTCTGGTTATTAAATAAGTTTAATCTGCTTTTTCTATTTTGCACTTTTATATTTTATATACGTTTGCTGCAGTTATTATTTTGATACTTGTTTAGGACTATTTGTTTTTGGAGCTATGATCTTTATTTGCTGATATAAAAAGTTATTTTTTTTTTTTAAATTTAGTTCACCTTCATGTTTCATTTATTAAAGGAATAGTTTGGGCTTTAGAATCCTGACTAACCAATCAAAATCCTTCAGCTGTCCAGCCTCACAGAGCCACTGCCCACCTGATTCTTTCTGACAGTTTTGTTTTAGAATTTCATGCCTCCCAAGTGTCCCCAAAGGCTGGAGTTCTCAAACCTGTGGCAAGTCAGTGGCATGAGATTCCAAACTGATCAGCTGAAGAGGACGTAAGTAGGATGGAAGGAGCTTCTCTAAGAAAGTGGCTGTATTTTCAAAATCACTGAAACTAAGTAAATAACTTGTATTGCAAAAATAATTAAACTGTGGCAATTAGATGCTCAAACTGCTATAGATTGGATTTTTCCTTTAAATAAAAAAAGTGCACTATTTTAGTCAGTCTTTCGCATTTAAAGTGGACCTATCACCTCCAAACAACATTAGCTTATAAAATAGAGACAGTCTATAGCAACATTTTTGTAATACACTTCCATTAAAAAAAATGTACCTGTCT
>JAKJJM010158712.1:0-19291 GCA_021901965.1 Pipa carvalhoi
CTAAGGGGATCATTCCGGTAGCTCCGAATTTTCTGTCCCGAATTCACTTATTGCGAACTCCCATTATAAAGTCGCGACCGCGACAATTCTTCCATTATAAAGTCACGACCGCGACAATTCTTTAGTCGCAGTCGCGACTTTATAATGGGAGTTCGCTATAAGTGAATTCGGGACAGAAAATTCGGAGCTACCGGAATGACCCCCTAAATTCTTCCCATTCCTCCCTTGAGAGAGGGTATGACTAATGACTATTTGGCAATGGCTAGATAGGGAGCCAGTCAACTTCACAGTTAGTCAACAAGAACTTATATACAGTTAAGATGTGATAAAACAGGAAACTCAAGCATAGAATAGTACACTCATATCTTGTGCTTTAACTGAACTGATGCCTGTGTTCAAAATTTTTCTATTTTGGCATGTGTTATGAAGAGGTGTGACAATCCCTATAACACTATGAAAGAAATAAAGTAATAATTAAATGAAGAATGGGTATGCAGAGTTGTTTGACATATAGAGTTGAGATCTGTTTTGTTCTATTGACAGTTATTTACATCGAGGTGGCATGCCACCAAATAGAGCAATAAATATATGGTGGACTTATAAATAACAGTACTCGTCTATTGTCACGAGCTGCAGCTTCCTTATAGCTGCTCCACTCATGACTCTGCTGCGTTTGGCAGCTTGCTAGCGCTGGGTCTCAATGTAGTGCAGGACTTCCGGGTTCTTGGCCAATCAGTGGCCGCTGACATCACTCGTGACGTCAGCAGCGGGAGATTTAATAAGGGAGCGCTGTGATTAACACAGCGCTCGAGTATTGTTGTCATAATTTTTAGTGGATCTTCTTACCTGGTGTTTTGGATTCTATGCTGCTTTCTTGCCTGTATGCTTGTCTACCTGCTTGTCAGCCTGTTTATGTTACAGCCTGCTGGTTACAGCCTTCTACTGCCTCTGTGTATCTGCCTCTTAAAGGGATCTGCAGCTTCAGTGTTTCTTCACAGCTAGCACCACAGCCTCAGTCAAGCCAGTCTCCATTGTACTGTGAGTGTCCAGGGGTGCTGTGAGTTACTATATAGCTGCTCCAAATGTCCAGTTGCAGTTCTGCTGTTCCAGGCTCCGCCAGTGTTCTCTACATGAGTTGTCCAGCTGCCACCTGTGGGGGGTTAGCCTGAGGGCCGCAACTTGGGAGGTGCCTGCCGTAAAGGCCAGTACCCCCTTGCGGGGGTATTAAGGTGAAGACCAAGCCCTCCTTAGATTCCGCGCCTCAGAGTTAAGCAGTGTCAACTCCTACTGTGGTATAGTGAATCCACTTCCTATTTAAAGTCACATTTGCTGCTGTTCCTTCACTACTTGTTTCTTCATGTATTCTCCATACACCTTAGCTCCTCTAGAAGGTGTATCACTTTATCCCTCACATTTAGTACACCTTAGTTCCTCTAGAAGGCGTAACGGGCTCTGGGTTCGCTATAGCTCCTCTAGTGGTGACCCAGTTCCCGTGGTAACCCCTTGTGTTCCTTGAGTCCCCTTTAAGATGTGACATCTATATGTTATGAGGGTTTGGTTTGTTGGGAGGAGAAAATGAGAATTGCTCCAATGTAGGAGACTGTGTGAGACTGAATGGAGGCAGATTGTAAATTATTTCAGTATATATTAAAAAGCCTTGTAAGAGGTTATGAGTAGGTTTTGGAATGCTTTAGGATTACCAACATCTGCAGAAAACCAGTTGTGAATATAAGACAACTAGGATGCTAAATAACCAAAACAAATGTTTGGAAAACCATGTACCCCTTTTGTCCCTGAAGCAGTAGGAGTAATCCAATCAAATCCAGGCAGTTTTGCCCCTATGCATGCAAAATAGCATGAAATACAGTTTATCCTTTAAAAAAAAAATCAAGGGGAATCACAACCGAACAGTTAAGAAGTATATATAACATTTTTTATAAAGTAAATCATTTTTCCAGGTTTCATTTAAAAAACCAATTGAATGAGATGACAGGCACTGGAATCTGGGTGTGTTTGATCTCTGACAGACTGGTCTCTGCACATGTGATTTCTAAACACTATTGCTTTACTGATAGTCAAGGGAGGACCATACAAATTTCAAGTACAGCAATTTTTAGTATTTTGAATTAGTTAGAAAGATTTGAACACTGCGCTTTTCTACAAGGCAACAAACTTTCAATTTACAGTTGGATTTTTTTTTGCAAATAAAACTCTCCAGACTGAATTATATTTCAAGACTGGGTATTCTGATTTCTGTTTTTTTCTCTGCCTCCTGTTATTTATGCTGTAAAGGTTTTTAAGATCTTATCAAAGGTTTAGTTTTATTACCATGTTCTATCTCATATTCCTACTGCATCATTCTGCCCTTCTCACTTTCATAACTAAATTCAAATATTTCCTTCTATACTCCCCTCACATTATTACTTTTCTCATATTCTTCTAGGTTTTCCTATATGGCTCAACAACTGGATTCTAAAATATCAACCAAATCACAGCCTAATAAATCCCACTTCCCTTTGCTCTTGCTTTCCCTTATCTTACTTATGGCTGGTGTCTAGAGATGGCCGAATCGATTCGGACGAATTGGAATTCGTTCCGAATTTCAGGAAAAATTCGATTCGGAACGAATCCGAATTTCATGCCGATTCGATAGAACAAAGCGGCGTTTTTTTCTGTCGCCGTCACCACTACTATTGCTAATGCTATCACCGCTACTGTCGCCGTCGCCACTGCTACTGCTAATGCTATCACCGAGACTGTCGCCGTCGCCACTGCTACTGCTAATGCTATCATCGAGACTGTCGCCGTCGCCGCTGCTATTGCTAATGCTATCACTGCGACTGTCGCCGTCGCCGCTGAACTGATTCGTCATGAATTAATTCGGAATGAATCGAATTTTTCAGAAAAATTCGCCGAATCAGCCGAATCGAATTTTTCAAAAATTCGGCCATCTCTACTGGTGTCATTTACCCCAATCAAATCCAGTCCTCATCCTTTACCTCTACCCAACCAAGCTGGATACCATCTCCTCTTTGTACCTGCTGACATCCACTACCTCTTTTTCTCCCACTTAATAAACATTTTGGAGTCGCTAAAACCTGGCTAACTACTTTGGACACAGCCTCTTCTCTTGCCCCTCTTTTGATGGTCTACACTGTTTCCATACACCTAGGCCTGTGGACAGAACAGGGAGACGTGTATACATAATGCTTTCCCCCCACTTACCAAGCACTTCCATCTATTTCACTTTCTTTCTCCTATTCTGAAAACCACTTACTTTGCCTTTTCTCTCTGTTATCATTATGGATAGCAGCTTTCTACATACTGCTACATACACATCCTTGCTCATTATGTTACTATACAGGACTATGGAAATCTTTTGCACTTCCTTGATAAGTGTTTAGGTAAGAATACTATTCCCAACTATGATCCTTACAAGATTACAAACAAAGTGGATCTGGCAGCATTCTTTTTCTTTTAAATTAAGGTAAAAGTCTTCTGCAGGTGTAAAGGTCCAAAGATATTATGGCAGGCATCAACTTAAAGTACAGGCAAAATAACATGGTAGGACAACACACTGTTTGAAATTCTTCAGATTTTATCCCATTTATTTTAGTCATAGGTGAACAGGTGTATCAGTGTTTCAGGGGCCCAGAATACCTTAATCAACATCTAGCCTAATCTATAGGTAAAGGGTTTCTGAGCCAGAAACATGTTGTGGTATATGCACCATTAGTTATGGTGGTTACACCACCCATTTTGCACTAATCCTTTAATTAATATTTGAATATGCAGAATCTAACCTAGGTAGGCTAATTAACCTCCTCAGTTATGAATATGTTTATTTTCAATATAGAATATATAAATATATATACATACTGTATATATATATATATATATATATATATATATATATATATATATTTAATAATTACAATAATAATTACAATAATTAATATTCAATACAATATTTATTTGCTCATTATATCAAATTGAAAAGGTAACATTCATTAGGCTGCATCCCCAAAACTCTTGCAGTGAATGAAGAGAACACACTCGCCTTTCATGAAGGGTGTTTATTTACATTTATTACATGCCACCTCTCAAGTGACTGAAACTCAACATTTCAGGGGGCAAATTCTGATGGTTTTCAGTCTCTTTAGGGGTGGCATGTAATAAATGAGTTAAACTCCCTTAATGGAAGAAGTGTACATACTCTATATTTATTACAAATATTATTTTTAACCCCTCCTGCAGACTGTATTGTCTTAAGCAGCTATAAACCATTTATTTGAGCTCATGACTGCACTTTGACCCATAAAATACACATACTTTTTAACTGAAAGCTATTTGTTTGCATATAACTTCTGGTTTGATCACCCCTTTTCATAAGGTTAGCATTTAAATCTTAAAGGTTTTCTTTTCAACTGTATTTCTAATTGAAGGGCTGATTTAGAGGAATGTAACTATTTTTAAACAGCCACGTAGCATTTATTTAATCTAACTTTAGCACTACATTATGGATATTTTATATATGTTTGGTTTTAAATAGATGAGGTGACAACCCTATTCTACTTAAAGGAACACTAAAGCCTGTAAAAAGTGCTTTCTATTTAATGGTCGCTTTAAAGTATAACAAGTGTTAAAATGATTGTTAAAATTAGGGTTAGGATTATGTTAAAATTATTATTACTGATTTTGCAGAATAATCATAGCAATAGACAAAAACACAAGCACTTGCAGCAGAAGTTATCAGCTAATTCTAGCCCCTTTTCCTGTTACCTCTGTGCAGGCTGTTACCTGAGTGCAGATTTTTACTCTGAGCTGTGTTAGGCTGCTTTTCTGTAGTTTTTCAGTCTCCTATTCCTGTCTTACACTAAGTTTCCTGAAAAAAGTTAATTTTAATTAGTTACAGGGGCATAGCCCTTGACTAAGGGGGAGGGGCTAGGATTAGCTTGTCCAAATGCTTGTTTTTTCTACAATTTTTATGACTATTCTGCAAAATTGATAAGACTAAACCAGTCAATTTAACTTTTTGTACTTAATATTAGGTGGTCGATAAATAGAAAGCTGTTTATTTGCAGTCATTAGTGCCCCTTTAAACATCCAAATTACCTTTCAAAGAGGTACTAAGAAAGAAAGACTCCAAAGGCAAGATTCACTACAAAAACCTTTATTGTTTATCAAAATAGCAGACACTCAACCGGTTTCTAGGTACAGCCCTTTGTTATATAATGTTTTGGTCCAAACTGAACAAAACAGTTGAACCATTCCCCTTTTCATCAGCAACACAAACAAAATAAGATCAGTTATGGTAGGAATTGTACCTATACTACCAATAAACTTTCAACATTTTAGTCCTTTTTACATGGTGGATATGTACCATGAAGCTATGTTTAGATATGAACAGAGTAAAGCTCTGCCTTGCTTTTCCTTTCCCCGCCCTATACCTGTCACCCAACAGATGCAACAGGGGAGGGGGGATGGGAAAAGCAGGGCCATGGCTGCTGGGTCAGCTTGTAATTTTTCTTATTGAGGCTATATTCAGTATTTGCATAAAAACAAAAACATGATTGCATTATGCAGTTTTTGGTTTCAGCCAATTGCACTGTGTGCCTCTAGGGGCATTTTGGGCTATTTAACCCATGGATCTGAGATTAGCAGCTCAATTGTCATGCTGCAGCCTACCCACCCTAAAAAGAAAAAGAAAAAAAGAATAAATAAATAAATAAAAATGTTTTGTAGTTGTATGTATGTATAATTTTATTTATAAAGTGCCACAAATTTACGCAGCGCTGTAGTTTTGATATATTTATCTAGTCATGTTCTGTTTTGCTTATCATACTGTTTAAGACATGATAACAATTATGTTAAGTTGTTAACGGTCACAGCTTTGGTGTAAACTTTTAGTAACACTGATATGACTCTTACTGGTGAGTTACGATTGATCCGTTTATAGACCCGTAGCTTATGTCTTTGGTTATTACTATGGATAATCAAAGACTCCTGTGTGTTACAGTATTTTCCTTTCATGCCAGTTACTACTTGGCAACTGTTGGCATAATTTTGAACCCGTCAATTTCAATAAAGCTGTGGCCGATCAATTTTTACCAATTATCAGAGTGAGTGTCATTTATTTCTTAAAGGTTTGGTATAAATTTTGTTCAAAAATGGTCTTACCTTTAGCGGCCAAGAGATTGATAACATTAGTTATTTCTTTATTACCTCATAATACTAATTTAAATGCTTCCGAACTAGAAAACACATACGATTTGTAAACAGAAACAAAAAGCAAATACACCCATTCTATGAGTTTGTTCCTAACCTAGAATTGTTCCAGATTCTTAGAAGTGATCCACAGAAATGTCTAAATAAAATCTTAAGTATCTGATGTAAATTTTTTAAACTTAAATGATGGTAATAATATGTATATCTAGAAAATGTACCATTTTTCTGAGGAAATATCTTCCAGATCCTGTGAGTTTTGAGAAACACAACTAGAATAAAAATTAGATGAAGACAAAGGTTTCTTGGGTAAATGTCATACTGTATGGCTGGCTTTTTTCCAAAAGCATTATCCTCTCATAAAATTATCAAGATCTTTTTGGCAACAATTGTGTTCAGCAGTTATTCCAAATTAATGTTATTAAGCAGCACAAAAACTGCCTGGAAAAGTGTATGTTTTGACTACAGAAAACTGGTTTCTAATTAGACAGTGTGCAGGATAGTGTATAGAAGTCCAATTTTTTCAGAGCTGGTTTATATGTCCTTGTATGTAGTGTACTTTGGCACAGTGTAAGTACTACACTTTTATCCAGAATCTCAATAAATATCCCAATAAAGCTTTTCTTGTTTTCTTTTGACTTTTTACTGTGGGTGCCACATCATCATATATTATTGGTTTTTTTTATTTAAAAAACAAAAACAAATGAGTAATAAAAAAAAAAGAATTGACTAAAGAACAACTAAATAAAGTAAATTTACATTGTATCTAGTGGGGTTCCTAAAACATCTGAAATTGAAAGGTAGATGGGACTGCCCATCTTATAAATAATGCACAGGTGTGCCCAGACCTCACTGGTTTTGGCTTTGTTCTGATTCTATTGCATTTGTTTTGGGTTTTTCTTTTTTTTTGCAACACTAACAGAAAGCAACTTAAAAGGCATTTGAGCATATTATGAGATTTAACATCGCAGAAGCAGATGAAGCATACATGGTCAGTATGCACCAAATGCCACAACATCGTCGATAGTCTATTTGCCAATAATATGCTAACAAATATATGTTTAGTTAGTGAGAGAGATCATACAGATTACTTGGCAATTCAGCACTTCACTTATTATGCCATCACCATACATTGTACAGCACTGGCAAAATCACACAACTATGACCTGATGCTCTCAGCAGCTATTAGGAGCCTAGCGCATGTTGTAAGTGCTTTGGGATTTCTGATCTGAGTGTATAAGACCAATGCTGATTATCTCTGCAATAAAAGAAACAGTAAGTGCCTCACATCCTTCAGTGCCCCAAACAGTGCTTTCAGTTTCCTCAAAGTGGGCCCACAGGGTCATCACCAAACTTTGTCTTCCCCTGGCATTAAACAGCCACTACTTGTACTTTTGGGGTGGCAAGTGAGGATTTGAAAGTATCCACATATTTTGTTTATTTTTCTATTTAGGGGACATTGTTCTTTAATACATATCTTTGATTTGCAGGTTCTTGTTGTTTGACTGTATGGAATTTTTTTTTTTAGCATATGGTTTGTATCCAGAAATTTGTTCTCAAAAGAACCATGCCTAGATAGCTGAAGGTGTGTGTATATTTTTTGGGGGGTGGGTTCTTTAGAATTAGCAGACAATTTTTAGTTCATATGCATACTGTTACTAAAAAAAAATAATGATTACACCTGCCAGAATCAATATTATTTTTAGAATCAAAGATTTTGTGAAATGCATATGATATGTAAAAAACTAAGAGGCATATTTTACATTAAAAAGTATCATTATACTGCAGTACTAATACCTTGAATTAATTAAATGTTTCTCATGAAAGCGTATTCTTTAGATATAAGGGTACTGACAAGTTCCTGCCATCAGGATTTTTTTGGAATATCCTTAAATCAATTTGTTACGTATGAGACTCCTATATCAAATACTGATCAATGTATATTCCATGTCTAATTTATAGTGCATTATCAAACACTTTTAAAAAAGGATGTTTTCATAGGATATTATATGTGTTCAATAGTTCTACTGTATACAAAACTTTGCAGCCCTTCCACTCAGCGAGGTCTATCCTTTAGACTTCTCAATGGGGCTTTGAGCTGTTGCTTTAAACCTATAAACAAAACAACAAATTCTATATCGGTTGGTCTGTTAAAGTGGATAGAGACAGGGCTAGAGAACTGAAGCTAGGATGACAGGACAGAAAAGAAGTGGTGAAAAAAAACAGGAAGTCAATGTCAAGTTCATAAAAATGGGTGGGGTTAGCAGGAACAAGGGATAGCTCTGGATTAGAAAAGAAACATGCACAGACCAGGCACGGCAACTGAAATGCGCTTTGTCATTCTATGTTAAAGCTTGCTAGGTATGTTCACAAGGACTTAATAATACAGATAGCTGTATTTGTAAGGATAACATGTTTGGGGGGAATTTTAAAATTAAATAAATTACAAATATGTATAAAGACTTATAGACATAAGTCAAGATGCAAACGACAAAACTACAACGCTAAACTATTTTTTGTGACCTGTTTGGTCAAGTCCAGTCATTCTTAAGACTTAATTTGAAACTTTCATTTGTAATTCCTAAACTGCGTAATTCAGCTATGAGACTAGCAAACATCAAAATGACGACTCATTACTCCTTTTTGATAATTCAAGAACAAACCCTTCCCTTATAAAAAAAAATCAGTGTCTTTAATTTCCAAATGATCATAGAATCCATGATAACTGTTTTTAGAAGGAATAATACACAGAAAGCATATAGATAAAATAGATTCTCCACAGAGGTCTGCCACTGAGACTAAATTTACTTAAAAAAGGAGGAACAAACAACCTTGTCAAGATTATACAAAGTTAGCCGTCAAATTAAATGTTAAAAAAGAAATTTACAAGATCAAAATGCAGCCTAGATTAAGAAGGCATAACACAATAAACCCCAGAGCCAAAATTTGCCTAAGGGCAGAAAGAAAAATGTCTGGGCAGATGAGGACTTTCTCAATTCCAGGATTTTGTTTTCTGATGTTAAGATTAGTACTATGACTCATGTGACATGTGTTGGTGGAAGTAACTGCGGCATTGGGCAGTAGCTTAAAGACAGAAAGAAGGTGCATAAAAAAGAAGGCTCTTAAAAAGATTCTTAAAGAGTATTTTTTTACTTTGTTTGGAAGTAATTTACTAACTGATTTGTTCGATTACAGTAGATTGCTTTCTGATTAGTTATCCCAGATTTATGCCAGATGCTGAATTTGTAGTAATTTCACCACTGAAACTTGATTTTGTAATTTTTTTTACACGTATGGAAACTTATGAATGGCCTTAATGACTGTGCCTCTAACTCATAATCATAATTCCAAAGTGTTATCAAAACTCTTGCATAGTTAACAATAAATACATGATCTATTAACTCTTGTGTGGTTAACAATAAATATTGAATGGTAATGGACAAGTTACTTTTAAATGTCCTCTGCTATTACTACTGTACTAAATTATGCAAATATTTATTTTGTTTTACATTTTCTGATATTTTGGTTTAAAAAAAACAAAAACAAAATATTTTTATAGCATTGTGATCTTTCCAAGCTATGTTATTTAATCTACTTGCATAAGTAGATAAAATGCTCAACTTTTACAAAATGAATATGTTAGAGATCCTGTTTAAAACACTTATTATGGATTAGGAACATTCTAGATGTCCTTCACTTATTCTGGCTTCTGGTTCTTTAAAAGGTGTCAGTATAAATGAGAGACAAACTATTTTAGTGGTCAAATTATTTCCCTGATGTCTAATAATAACGGGCATTTATTGTAACCATACTGGATGTATGAAAATCATGCAGAGGTGTTTTTGAGCGGTTCCATAAATATTTTAAACACAGACACATGCAAACACACATGATGTGTACCTCATTAATAATTTTATCATCAACTGCATCTTAGATTATCACACTAGTCTTTCTGATCTCTAATATGCAGTGAGCTGTGTTGTTAGATTAGTAAAAGTATAAGAAACGCATAGCTACTAATTAACTTGAATTGCAATATCCAAAATAGGTGCTATGTTGGGGTCATAAGGGCATGTTTGAGAAACTAAGAATTCATGAATATCTAAAGATGGTGACATTTATGTTTATATAGCTTTCTTAAAAACATCTACAAACTTCATTCTAGTTTTTATCCCAAATCGAAATTAGGGGTGATATATCCTTCTCCATAGATGTAGTTTGAATGCTTATGAGAATAGAGAAAGACACCAATTTAGACAAATCAGAAATCACCTGTGTCATGAAGTCATTGTCCAGAGTGAGTGATTTTATTTGAGTCTGCCACGTTTCTTAAGTTCTCTGTAATTATTATAAATATTAGTTGTTGTGAAGAAGGTTCCTTTTAACTATACACAGGGAAATGCTTGAGCTGCGTTGTTTGTGAATCCGTGTGTGTTGCTTAAGTGTAGAGATAAGTGAAATAATTTGTCATGTCTCAGAATCCATCCAGTTTGTGGTTCATGTTCCAGTTAGAGAATATGTCCAGTTTAAAAAGATGGCCAGTGCATAATTCCCACTATATTGATTAACCTTCTACCCTTTGCAGGTAGGTACTGATATTGTCTAATGGTTCTACAGTCTCACTGATATCATTTCAGTTCAGCCTCCTAGTTTGCTTGCACCAAATACTTCAGAATGCCCCCCAAAGAAATAAGGTAATGTTTTAGTCCAGATTCTTATTATTTTAAAAGATTTGGATAATTTTCTGTGATTTTTTTTTCCCAAAAAGATAAAAGGCGAAATTTATTAAGCCCAAAAAGACTCTGGGGGTCATTCCGGTAGGTCCGAATTTTCTGTCCCAAATTCACTTATAGCTAACTCCCATTATAAAGTCGCGACCGCGACAATTATTCCATTATAAAAGCGCGACTGCGACAAAAAAATTGTCGCAGTCGCGACTTTATAATGGGAGTTCGCTATAAGTGAATTCGGGACAGAAAATTTGGACCTACCGGAATGACCCCCTCTATTGGAGTCTTTTCGGGATTAATTTGCCCAGTCCCGATTTCCACAATATGGAAGTCGGTGTTTCTCGATTTCCATAATCTGGAAATCGGGTATTTGTACCGAAACGTAGCCATAAGTTATAATGGCTACGGAATTTTTTTGGTACAAATACCCGATTTCCAGATTATGGAAATCGAAAAATACCAATTTCCATAATGTGGAAATCGGGATTCTCAAGGGAGGATAACCTCCTGCGAGAAAGTTGGAAAGACTTATAGCGGTCTTTCCGATTTTAATAAATACCACCCAAAATGTGAAAGATGGCCCAAGGTAGAGCCATTTTTAATACTTGGCCCCGGTAACATCAAAGTAGCAAATACAGTAGGTAGGGACTAGTAACCTTAAATGTTCAGGGATAAAAAGGTAAAAAAGCTTACCTACTTAGTCAATCCCCACAGTCTGCCTAAGATGATTTTGAGGAACTCTCTGCAAAGACTGTTAACCATGCACTTTGTCTGTCTTTGTGTATATGTTCACCCATACCCAGATATACATCATTAAATAGTCTTTGGAATTGGTATTAACTTAATCAAGCAGATTGGACAAATCAATTTACATTTTTCTAAACAGCCATTTTGCATGTCAGAAGTCAAATTGTTAAATCATAGGTTAAGTTAAGTTTACTAACCCAGAGGCCAATAGTAAGGCTCCTGCCAGGACATCAGACGTTTAACACAGTTGCCCATTGTGTAAAATAAATAGCATTTTAGATATTCTTTTAAATAAAAGAAAGCACTTTTCTGTTTGCTTGTCTAAGCCTAGCTTGATATAGAAGATATGGTATGATTTTGATATGTACAATTAGATATTGTATAAATCATTAAATACATGTGTCAAATCAAGATCACAAGAGCAGGGGATCATTACAACAGTTCCTGTAAATGTATCTGTGTGTGTATGTATGTGTCCCTTTAAGACCAGCCGTGATTATTAGATGATTTGTGAAGTGTGTCAATATGTGTCAATATTTCATCGACTCTCTCTAAAAAAAAACTATTTCAAAATATTAACATTGAAAATACTGGAAATTCTGATCCCAAAAATGAAATAGGACTTTCTAACAAACATTTCAACTCCTTCATTCTAATTAATTGTTGCCAAGTTTGCAATGCTGCGATGGACCAGATTAAGAAGTTTACAGTTTTTTTTGTAAAAATACAATTATGTGATAATGCCTTTTTTTAAATTTTTTTTTTTCGAGAGAGAAAATGAGCAAACGTGCTAACAAGTTAAATACGTGTAGATATGTGTGTGGGTGAAAGAGAGAGGCAGAGAGATTACTTACAAATGTAAAAAAGAATCTTGTTTTATCCTTTCTCACTCTTTTTAACAACATGCATATGGTAATGTCCTGCTGAAGGGCTTATGTAATGCAATGCTGGGGATTCAATATGGTTTAGACCCATGAGAGAACGCGCTAAGGGAAAAAAATACACAGGCAGACATGGGCTGCGCAGGAATGATGCTTGCTTTTCCAGGCTCTGCTGAAATGTTTATTTATAACTCCCACTGTCTGGCAGAATGCTTGCCAATCAAAACACTTGAAGGATTTTCCAACTGGTTGGGAGCATTCCATTTCAAAAAAGCTTTCATTTAGGGGGGCTATGATACTTGATATGAGTAAAGCAGTAAAATTAGTTTCAGAACAGTGGGCAGTCTCAGTTTAAATTCACTGGAGAGAGAGGGAGAGGGAGAGAAAATAAAAAGCATTAACCCCTTGGTCTAAACATTTTAAAACATACATAAAAAGTAGAAAGGAACATTACTGAATGCATTGCAGGTTGCGTGTGTCATGTTAACACTATCAAATACAAATTTCACCTTGTTAATTTTACATCTCAGTATGTTATTAGAAAATAGCATATTGTACATTTCCAAACATTCATTCATCCCCCCCCCAAAAAAAAATTAAATTGTGCTTATAGACTTGTGTGTGTTTCACAGTCAGTAACATGTTACGTAACAAACCGTTTTTCAGATAACAGCTTAGTAACTTTGTAGCCATATAACAGTAGAAATATAATAATGGACGTTAATAATTATGACTCCTAACATTATAGTTGAACCAAACTTGCTAACTGAAATACAAAAGTGTAGAACTGATCAGATTCTGTGGAAGTTTCTGAGACGTACATCAGGTAGTAGTGTGTATGGAAATGTAGCTAGTAAAAGACATTATTAAACCCTTACTAGGGATGTGTAAATGAGTTTTGTCCTGAAAACATTCCATAAACACTCTTCGACTCAATACACACCTACTACTTTAGAGCAGTGAAAGCAACTCAGTATCGTTCATGTAAAGTAAGTATGAGATTAAGTTACAATTCACATTAAGTTGTTAATAACCTATCTATAAAGTATGTTATTGATCACTACAATGTCCCCGTGTTATTTTCATTAAACCCTATCCCCACTAGGTTAGCTGCTGTCATTTCTGGCCTTGCCATCAATAACTTCACTGATTACTGTTACTGAATCTCTTCACTTAATTCATTTATCACTGCAGCTCTCACTGCATGTGTCAATGGCTCAAAAAGATTTGTAAAGGCAATATTAGTGAAATAAACCTATAATAATTGATGTTGTGTGCTATTAAATGTACTTAAAGACAACAACATTTTCTACATACAAAGAATGATAGCTCAGCCCTATGCATTTTATGGCTATCCTCTTGCTCCCTCAACAGCACATAATATAAGATTAGCTTCTGCAACCTCACTCTGTCATGTATATATTATTTACATATGAAGAGAATTTTCATTGTGATATACTGTGTTACTGTGTGACATCTCCAAACTACAATTAAAAAATGTATTTAATTAATTCAGATTATTGAAATTCACATAATTAGCCTCATTCTACTTTATAGTGTATGCTTTCAGGATATATGTTCCAGCACTCCAGTGGGGCTATTGACTAAAGTCCAAATTGTTGTGTAAAGGTGTGAATTCGCCAGCTAAAGACAGTTGCAATAAACTGTTGCTGTCGCAGTCGCAATTTCATGATAGGAATATTGTCACGGTCACGGATTTGCTATGGTAATATTGTCGCGGTTGTGACTTTGAAATTGTCACAGTCGCGGATTTGCTATGGGAATCCGCTGATTGAGAATTCGACAGTCGAATTCTCACTTTAGTCAATAACCCCCTCAAGTGTATACAAAAATCCAATCTTTATTATTTTAACTATCATCAAGAAAGGCAGCAGCAAGAAACACAGACAATCACATGTTGTTTCATGCTCATGTAACACATGATCTCACATGATCACAGACCACCAACATACTGTATATATAAGAGGAAGTTGAACTAAGACTGCCCTTCCACATTTCATACAGATTCTCGCAACATGAGAGATTAAAGGGCAAATAACCCTGGTGTAAAAATCATTATATCTAAAAGTCATTATATACAACAAACAAAACAACAGACTAATTGGGATATTAATAAAAATCATAGAAGTTTTCTCCCCTTTATACAGGCAAGAAAAGAAAACTAAAACTCAATCAGCAAAAAAATGCATATCCCAATCATAATTCAAACCAGCAGGTTTTCTAGTCTGTAAATAGAGAATCCAAAGATCTTATCTTCTACAGAGCTGCCAAAAGGAGTCACCCCCTCTAATTGTAGTTGATGCTCTCTTTATTCCTTGTACTGACAGACTACAAGTGTGGCAAAATGACTAGATCTACTACATAGAGAATAATGGTGAACAATTTTCTGTAAAAAAAATTCAACGGAACATCTTTATAAAATGGTGATATCGATATATTGCCATTTGCCAATACTTCACCGGCTTTCACAGGCTGAAATACTATTTGACTTTTTATAATTATCCCTCTAGAGTCCTAACATTAGCAAATTTTCCATTAATAATGTTATTTACATGTTCAAAAATTCTCTCCTTTAAAGTGATTGTGGTGCGACCTACATATTGTATGTGACATTCCTGACATGTTAATAAATAGACTACATTCTTAGGGGAATATTTCTAAAAGTAGAAAAAGTTTTCAACCAATTGAGAAACTTTTTTTTTATGACACCATCTCATATTTAAATTTTTTTAATAGCATGTCACTATTAATAAGCTCTTTTTTATATCAAAAAGTTGTTTTCAATCCTATATAAATTAACAGAACCCCTTAAAAATATCCCCCAAGTAAATCCAACACAATGCACCTGGTGCTAACAAATTTATATTTTTCTTTAAATGTAAAAGATGTATTTAAAATGTTTCTATTCTCTGAAGGTGACAGAATAGTAAGTACGGTAGGTGCCCTCCAAAACTATTTGCCAACCATCATACAATATTATTTTCATAGTGACAGAACAAAAATCTTCTCATTTATGATTTTTTTTCATTTCTGCATATTCTACAAAAAGATTCAGATGACCTGACTTGAATATACAGTTCTGCCAGTTAATCACCTTGATTCTAGATAAAAACATTATTTTGCTGGAAGGGGGAAGATGGGGTTTAATTATTTTAAGAAATTCAGCACTGGTCTCAACAGAAGGCCAGGTTCACACGATCGTATTATTCACAGCGTATAATATGCTCGTGTGAAAAAAAAAAAAGATATTCAGCATTGCTTTTTCTATTGATCTTACCCGACATCGTGTGAACGCTCCCTCGGCATTCGTGGCTCCTCCTATCTGGCCGCATTCATCATTCAGTGACGGCAAGCGTTCGCACATACCTGCACGCTCACATCAGATGCTCGTCTGGCCAGAACCAGGTAAGTCCTATAGGGATTCGTGGTGCGGCATTTTTTTCACATGAGTGTATTATGCACTGTGCATAATACGCTCGTGTGAACCTGGCCTAATTAAAATGAAAGTACACTGTACTGAAAAAGGGCAACTGAGGTGAGAAGGTAAGTCTTCTCTCTGTGTTGATTTACTCCTAGGATAGGAGTCAAATGTTACCACAGTATTCAACTTTCTAAACCATTATAAAGCCATAGGGTGCCTGAGTTTGTAATAATAACTATGTCCATGATAATAATTTAGTGCATTATGCCCATGATTAAGTGCACCTGTGAATTGCAGTTCTATTGTTCCTGCTTCAAGTGCTGTTATAAGTCACAGGACTACTGTTCCTGCTTCAAGTGCTTCTGTGAGCTACAATTCTACTGTTCTTGATTCAAGTGTTCCTGGGAGTTATTGTTCTACTGTTCCTATTTCATGAGTTCATGTGAGCTACAGTTCTTAAGTTTCTGCTTCAAGTACCCCCGTGAGCTACAGTTCTGGAGTTCCTGTTTTAAGTGTAGCTGTGAATCACATTTCCACAGTTCCTGCTTCTATTGATTCTGTGAGTTGCAGTTCCATTGTTCATGCTTCAAGTGATGCTGAGAGTCACATTTGTACTGTTACTGCTTCAAGCACTTACTGCTTCAAGTGCTTCTCTGAGTTACAATTCTATTGTTAGTGCTTCAAGTGTTCCTGAGAGTTAAAGTACCACTGCTACTGTTTCTTGAGTTTATGTGAGCTACAGTTCTGTAGTTTTTGCTTCAATATTCTTGGGAGTTTAGCTACACTGATACTGCTGATAAGTGTTTCAATGTGTTTTAGTTAACTTGCCTTTTCCTTCTGCACAGCTACCAGTAGTAGAGGATTCATTTGGGGCCACAACCTGGGATTTCCTATGCAGGAACAACTTGCAGAGTTTAAGGGTGAAGGTTAGGAGCCCCTTAGACTTTGTGCCTATGGATTAACAGCACTAACCCTGCTGTGGCATAAGGACCCATACCTAAGTAAGTAAATTGGCCCTAGGGGTGTCTCAAACCCCAAGGATCATTAAAGTAAGAGATCAAGTGCCCTTTTATGGACAAAACAAGCATAGTTTCTGGATAGGCAGAAATAGTTTGAAAAAATAGAATACCTGAAATAGAATGGGAATCTTGTACCGGTCTAAGCCCTAAACAAAATCTGAAAGCAGTGTAATTTTTAGGGAAGATTAGAGACAGTGATTTGGATAGGTAGGGAAAGCTTGGGTTACCATGACATGAAGGGTTGATAGCTTTTTATTTCTTCCTTTTAGTAGGTTTATTTTTGTAATAAAAATGTCTGTTAGAGAGTCAGATTGTTCAGATAGGTGTTGGAGCCTATCGACTCCCTGTTCACATAGAAAGTGAGTGAGTTCTGCAAGACTGAAACCATTTGTCCAGTTTCTGGTTACAACATAAAACCTTTCAAGTGGAAAAAAACATTGCTACAAGTCCTGTTAATTTATTAAGCTACTTAGTCAACTTGTTTAGAAAGGTCCTTAAAGCCTTTACATGTGCATGAGCTCGGGGAATCTCATTTTTCTGACAGGAGTATGTAATAATTTATGTTTTTTAGAGGTTTTCTAAATGTAGGCCTTTTTAAATTAGTTAATTAAAATGTCTGTGTTTTTAACCACAGTTATAACTGTACTAGGCAATGGTTGTGTAGACTTATGTAGTCCTTTGAAGTCTTAATTATTGTTTAAATATTCTTTAACATAGATGTGTCATTAGCAGTTGACTTCAACAGCACTTAATTTCATAATTGACTTACCTTTGGTCCAAAAGCATTTGATTTACATTTAGCACCAGCACTAGGACTCTGCCCCCAGGGTTAAAAGACCCTTCATATATAGACCAATTATAACACCTAGATTAAGCCTCATGGGGTGTCCTAAAATTCACACAAATTCTTCAGTTCTTTTTGCATTTAAGCAATATGGTTAGCCACATTTATATAAGATTAAGCCTCCTATTCTAAAACTTCTCCTCCAGTATTTATAAGTCAACTTGGATGCCTCCAAATATACATTTTAAAGGTGTAAACCTCTAGAATCTGGGGGCACTTACCATGTTGCAAACATAAATTAAGGTAATAGGCAGTCTTGATCTTTCCTATCACTATATCCTTCAGACTCCATGGAATCCTGTATAAAAGGGAAATTTACTGTTATATACTCAAGTAGCTGTATAACTCAAGTAACCAACTTGTCCATATGTTTGGGACTCCTATTGCTACTTTGATCATTATATCTTTAGCATATCAAGCACTCTTAGACAACATTATATTAACACCAACCTATTGGTTTTCTGCTGATGTGTGTATTTTATCACTCAAAAGTGTTTGCCTTCCTTTTTTACAAATCAAGGAAATCGAAAAGTACAGGGAAATTAAAATTGACAGTGAAACAGGGTGAAACTAATCAAAAAAGTTGAAACATCTCCCAGCTTACCAGTTACGTAACCAGCAACAAAAACAACACATTTAAAGCAAAGAGTCCAGCAAATAACTATTTACAGATCCAAGTTCTGTGTAGTGGGCTAAAGAAGTAGGCCCAATTAGTGAGTTCATAAGACTTCATGTTTTGGAACATGCCTCCCACTTTCTGCACAGGCTGGGGATATAAAGTCCAAATGCACCAGAATTTTAACTACTAGCCCCTGTATTATTTTGCTACAATATTTTTATAAGTAGTCCTATAATGTGGTAAGATGTAGAAAGAAAAAAGTGGGTTTTATACCCTTGTCTTGGAACACAGATCCCCCTGCAAATAATGGAGGTATGGAATCTTCTGCACTAAATTCACTCCCATCCCTATGGACACGGGTAAATGGAAAGGATATCTTATATCCCCTACAGAAGGAAGGTGTTAGTGAGGGATAAACTTCTAACTAGTTTGTTGTTGTTTACTTGTCTTTGTAAATTTTTGCATGTTACGTGTCTTGAGATATTCTTTTCTCAACAAGTGGCCTGGATTGTGAGCTAGTTTGCTCACTAGCCAAGTCAACAACATTTTGCTCATCTTTACTGCCTCACAAAAAATGTATTGTAAAACTCACAAACAAGCAGCTAAAATATTTTACTTATGCAATAAAACTGATGGCAGAGTAAAAGTGTGCAAACAATGTTTGCTCCAAACCTCATTCAATGGGCGGTATTTAAGAAAGTCGGAAAGACCGCTATAGGTCTTTCCGACTTTCTTGTGGTCCCGATTTCCACATTATGGAAATCGGTATTTTTCGATTTCCATA
>JAKJJM010158807.1:0-12336 GCA_021901965.1 Pipa carvalhoi
TTTTTTTTTTTTTTTTTTTAGTCCACTGAAAAAAAACAAGATGTTGGCAAGTTTGTTGAGCTTCCTGGTGCAGAAATGGGCAAGGTAGTTGTTCGATTCCCTCCTGAGGCCAGTGGGTAAGCTTGCCTTACATGTTGATTATGGGTATATGTCAGCTAATTACTGCACATTAGCTCAGTTAAATTCTGAAGGTGTGTTCGTGTTAACCCCTGTATTTGTGAATGCTCTTGACCGGAAAGTTTTTTGCTTATTGCAGAAAGAGTAGGTGGCACAAGCAACAGATAATGTTACAAGGTTAATTTGGATTTCGTTGATGGTTACGAAAGAAATCTAAGTAGAAGTTCCTGGTATTTTCTCCGGTAATCCATTTATTAGAGCTGAATTGGTTTAGGAGATCCTTGGGGCTATGACTATTTTCTTTTATACAAGAAAGCTGAATAACGTTAAACTAATAAATGAGAATCATGTTCTGAGCTAGGCTCTATGGATAATGGAATGAATATATGTCACTATTGAATTTTGGGGCAGGCAGTGCATTCTGAGGCAGACCACAAAGGTATAAATATTGGAAATGTCTAAAGGGGGGAGCGTAGAACAATGTGATATGTCGACAGATAGGTAAAATCTTTGTGCTTTGCCTGATGTTTAAAATGGTACACCGTAACAATGGAAATTCTGGATGGTAAAACATTTTTTATACAGCAAATGGCAAAACTGGAGTTCTAGAGGGACATTAAGCAACTATAAATTGACAACCGGTCTCCATTCTCAGGAAGGCCTAGTGCCCATTATTGATCTTTTTCCCTTACTTTATCTTCACATTTGTACTTGGAGACTGTGGTGTCCCACATTAGTCTTTAGACAAATGAATCCCAAGTAAATTCTGGGTCAGCTACAGTTCTAAGTACCTTTGACATGCTGAGTCCTGTATCTGACATCAGCTGAAAGACTGTGTGTTTGCCATCCTTCTCTTCTTTTTATTCCTGTCACTGCTTCTAAGCTCAAAACATGACTTTTAGTAAAGTGGGGGATCATCCCATAATCCCTTGCTGCTTTTTTATAACTACTGGCAGTTATTGTGATGTTATTTTCCAGCTACCTGCACATTGGACATGCCAAAGCAGCTCTCCTCAATCAGCACTACCAGGTCAACTTCAAAGGAAAGCTCATCATGAGATTTGATGATACTAACCCTGAAAAGGAGAAGGAGGACTTTGAAAAGGTAATTCAGTATAATGCTGAGAGCTCTGTAGGTAGTGTAAACATCCGGTAAAAGCAGCGTTGGATTCGCATGTATGTATAATTTTATTTATAAAGCGCCACACATACAAACACATGCATGTATAGCAGGCGTGTCTAATTTGTGCCTTTTATCATACTGCTGAGATACGAGTCTCAGCATCTCTATAGGTTAACGTCGCATGCTGGAATTTAGGGTTTAACAGCAATGAGGCCTTGGGCTAGACATCTTTGCTGTACTCGAATAGTGGACATGACTATGTGTATATATAGAGAGAGAAAATGAAAAATCTAAACAATATCCTTTAGTATAGACTTATAGTGAATGCGTAAATGTGATATGCACACGGAGACTCTCTGTTTCACAGCCATTAATAATATAGTGGTGCCAAGATCTGACTGCGTCTACAGCTGTATCAGACGGCTTAGGTTGATAAAGATTTTCCCATTTCTTTTTTATGATTATAGTCCCTTTAAACAAAAATGACTTGTCTTTTGTTTGACTTAATAGTTTGTGTCATCAGTGCGCTTATTTTATTTCTCACAAAATTCCTTACTTTTTCTGTTCATTTGAGAACAATATGTTTTCTATATATATACTGCTGATACAAGGTTGCAGTTTTATAGATGCATCATCTTCTGTTTTGTATACCACTACGTTACTGAAAAAAATGTATAAAATGTTTGTTAGCAATTATTCAAACAATTCCTCACTATTACTTTGTAAAATCATTTACTGCAATCTTGTTTTATGCATTGCAATCTTGTTCCATACCAGCAGATGGTAATAAAGGCACACAAAGAAAATGTGTTTTTCATTCAGTTGTATGTATGTATAATTTTATTTATAAAGCGCCACAGGTTTACGCAGCGCTGTACAATCCAACAATACAAATATAATACAGACATGTACAGTTATTAAGAAAACTTAGGTTTAGAATTCCCTTTCAAAACTATGCCACCTTAAAATCACAACTGTGAAAACAGGATACAATGTAAGAAAACACATACAGTTTATACTTTGTGATATGTACGGATGTTTGTATTTGTGAAAATAATATTCATCCTTGCTCTGTCACTTGCAGGTCATTCTGGAAGATGTCTCCATGTTACAGATCAAGCCTGATCAGTTCACTTACACCTCTGATCACTTTGATACAATTATTAAATATGCAGAGAAACTGATACAAGAAGGGAAGGCTTATGTGGATGACACCCCTGCAGAGCAAATGAAATCAGAGCGTGAACAGAGAACAGAATCCAAACACAGGAATAACTGTAATTATTACCATTTTATATTAGCCACTAAAAAAGACTAAGCAGGTCAACTGAAATGCTGTGTTTCTCACTTGAAATGAATGGGTAAGGGTAGCCATACATGTGTTGACATGTTCCAAACAATATGGCCAAATCATATAAAAATCTGCACTCACTGTAATTATAAATTTATATATATATATATTTATACAGTAATCTGTTATGTGTGACTATATCAAAAGCCACGGCAGTATCTAAGTAGACCATATCTGCTGCAGCACCTCTTTCTAACATTCCGCTGACTTGACAAGATTGGTCTTTGATAAAAATCTGTGTTTCATTTTCTAAAATAGTAACTTTTATATCATAATGGATAATGTGCGTCAAATAACCATTGTGCTTTGTAGGCTGGGAATTCATACCGTTTGTGTATAAAATGCCTAAACTCCATGGTGACTTAAATTACAAATAATTCTGTGAATTATAAATAAAAGAATCCATGATTTGAAAAGAACTGCTTTTTTCCCCATAATCCTCTGCAATTTCAGCCAGCCATTTCTTTGTCTTTTGTTGTTTGCTGCAGAAACTCTTCTTTTGGCGTCAGACGTATTAACTATTACATTATAAAAATGTCCGTTTATTTTCATATTGCTGTGCGATCTGGATCTGGCACACATGAACTTACAATTTAAAAATTTTAAATATATTAAGGGTGGGCAATAAAAGCATAGACAACACTGTATGTCCAATCTGTTTTATCCTCTCCTGCAGCAAAATATACTGAAGCCTTTTGTGTTTGTCTGTAGCCTCCAGCGTATATAATACTGATCAGCCAAATAAGATGCTGACAAGTTAATGAAGTGAATCACAGAGTAGCTTTCTGTTTTCCTTTTAAGCTGTGGAAAAGAACCAGCAAATGTGGGAAGAAATGAAGAAGGGCACAGAGTACGGTCAGACCTGTTGTCTCCGATCAAAAATTGACATGAGTTCCAACAATGGGTGCATGAGGGACCCCACTTTATTCCGCTGCAAAACTCAGCCGCACCCTCGGACAGGGAGCAAATACAAGTAAGTGTCGTACTGTAGCCCAGGGGACTGTTTCTGTAAACCGGTAGATTGAGTTCAACTTAGCGATCTGAAAATGACAAATTCCTGACTTAATAAAAATCCCTTTAATACTGTGTTTTTAATTCAGTTTTCATGCTCTGTAAGTTTCAAGGGGTGATGTAGACATAACTGCAGCGTTGTCTCTCCATCGCTGTAAAACAACGTCTGCTTTCTGTTAGAGACAAATGATTCGGATCTGTATTAATCCTGATTAGGTTTGAATCCGATCAAGTTAAGCCATGATAGATACAAACAGAACACAAGCCATAACACAGGGATCAAATTAGGACTTGGGTTTTAATATGTACTTTTTCGAAATTCAAAAGCTCAGATAGAAACAAGAAGTTTATATTGGAATTTGAAGGTTCAGTTCAGAAACTCTGTTTGGAAATGTGTCTCCAGTAACACCGCACTATTGTAGCTTGGTGTGTCACAGAGTAAACACATGTGGCTGCTTTCTCTGCACAATGGTGGCCTGCACTTTATAAATAAAGCAACAAAGTTTCTGGATAGGCAGTAAGAGATTTAGAAATAGTTGCAAATAGGCCCTGCGCTACACATGGGAATACAAGGGCAGGTGTTATCTGAATAGACAGGAAATATTCGGAGGCTGAAAAAAATAATCCAGAAATCATGTGTCCATCATTTCTAGGGTATATTAGAAGCAGCTCTCTGGATGGGCAGGGGAAGCAATGCAGTAGTACCCACAGGCCTTAGCCTCCTTTTTTTATTTCTTTTGGAAGGATTCATTTAGTTTTATATAATAAAAGAAAAAAAAATTCTTACAAAGATTACCGTTTAGAAAGGAGTAAATCCTATCAAACCCCTTGCTCTCATGTGCTGTACATTCTCATGCCATTTGTCTGTTTTATGGGTATAAAGTAAAATTGAAGCACAGACTTCAGCACACCTTAAGTTTAATGACAGCACACTGTAATGTTTTAGTCCACGGCAAGCTCCTTTGTAAAGTAAAAGTGAAGGATTGGTGCTCAATGTATGTACCAAGTTTCAAATAGCTTGGGGTGATGGAACTATTGAATTTGAACCCATTGACTAAAGGTACCAAAGAACATGTGGGAGCATTGCTTTCCCAGTAAGTAAAAGTTTTGCATGGGAAGAATGCCAAGGCCTCTGGTACTTAAGGGGACAGTTCTGGATAGGCAGGATAATAAGTTGACATTAGTGTGACACACACAGTGCAGCCCTTTTTCTTTCTTTTGGGACGATCTTTTATTTAAAAGAAAACACAAAAAAAACGTTAAAAAGTTAAGTTGTTCGGGCTGTAACTCATCAAGCATGTGCACAATGACTTTTACAGGGTCCAGGCCATTTGTCAGTTTTCCGCTCTTTCTGGAGAGCATACTTCTTCCAAATCCTTTTAATTTCCTGAGCAATTAGGTTTTTCAGGAAGGTGTTGAAACCCTTTAATTTTTAGAGAAGTCCAGCTGAAAGGCCGGAGTCATTTGTCATTTTTATGATCGGAGGATGTTCTCTAGCGTTTTGTTTTTGGCAAATGCTGACCATTGGATAACCAGAAATATTTTACATGCTCTTTAGATGACAACCCAAAAACAAAACTTTTGTTTCAAAATATCACAATATAAACCAAACAAAATCTGGTAATTGAATTGGAACAAAAGATGAGGGTCTATGCTCATCTCTTCTGCACATAATGTCTGTTAATTAATCATTTCCTGAATTGTTTACTTATTTGTGCCCTTTAGTGTCTATCCCACCTATGACTTTGCCTGCCCAATTGTGGATAGTATCGAGGGTGTAACCCATGCACTGCGTACAACAGAGTACCATGATCGAGATGAGCAGTTCTACTGGATCATTGACGCCTTGGGAATCAGAAAGCCATACATCTGGGAGTATAGCCGTCTGAACCTCAACAACACTGTCCTTTCTAAAAGGAAGCTTACTTGGTTTGTCAATGAAGGCCTGGTGGATGGTTGGTACGTGTGAAACCAATAAAGCAAATCCTTTATAATTAATGGTAAAATTATAAAAAAAAGAATGTACTTTGCTTACCTTGCACACCTTCACTTCAGAAAACATCTGTTCACTCTAATCATACGCCTAAGCTTTGTGGTGATTAAACAACCAGTACCACCGGAAAAAGAACACATTACATATGGTTCGGAAAGGTATTTATTCCTACATCTTATGTGTAAAATGTTATCTTTGTATGCCCCTGTATTTCTTATTCCTGTTTTCTAACGGCGGACGTATTTTTAGATCAAGGGTACAATAAAACTGCTCAATATATTCACGGAGTGCCTCAAAGGCCATTTTCAACACGACGCAAATAATAAAAATGAATTTCATTTCAAAGATGCCATTTTTACAGTTGCCATGTAGGAATTACTGCCATGCCAATCCAAATACCAATTTTATTTTTCCGATGTTAGTGGTCCTTGGGAGCCTTGCAATTAACTATTTAATATTATATTGTTAAAGATTAGAATTCAGTAATTAAATTGAAACACCATAGCAATTTACCAAAAAAATATTTTAGCATCTTTATTGCAGCTTGGTAAAGCCTTGCACCAAGATTATAACGTAGGCTTCCATCTCTTAATATTTTTATATAATAATAATAATTGTGCTTGTATGGATCTGGAACACTCAGGGCCAGATTCCATATCCTCCGCTGAAATAGTCGCGGACGCGCTTCATGCACTTCAAGAAGAGACGAACAGAGCGGCCACTCTGCTGCTCTGATCGCCTGTTCTTGAAGTGCATGTAGCGCGTCCGCGACTGTTTCAGTAGCACGCCTCATGTACTTTGCGGAAATGCCTTTGTAAAGGCATTTACGCAGGAGTACGGAGAATATAGAATCCCTTAAAAGCCCTTAAAATGCAGTTACAGAAATGTATACTATTCCTGTGATTTTTTTTGTTTCCATTTACATCTACTTTCACTGTTGGATTGTAAGGCCATAGTAGGAACATAAATGACCTAATGCTTTGTGGATAACGATGGGTTCTGGTTTATGTTTGACATATCCCAGTATTATTTGGTTCTCCTTTTCCACCCAGGGATGATCCAAGATTCCCAACAGTGCGGGGAGTTCTCAGAAGGGGGATGACTGTGGAAGGACTCAAGCAGTTCATTGCTGCACAGGTTAGTGCGGGACATTTGACTCATGCATTGGTTTGATGCAGGTGCATCAGCATTAGGCCTGCTCTGATAACTCGCATGTGAATCATTACATTTTTTTTACATAAAGATACACGTGTATATTGTTCTGTTCTTTATGCCTCATTTAAGACAAGTAAATATTGGCATCAGCAGTTCTTATGAATTTTGACCTTTCTTTTAGGGCTCTTCTCGATCAGTAGTGAACATGGAGTGGGACAAGATCTGGTCTTTTAATAAGAAGGTATATATGGAAAGCTATATTGTACCATTAGCATAAACATTAAATTGTGTCCTCCGCTGTCTGCTCTGCTCCAGTGTCCTGTAGAACATTATAAAGGTTTACTTTTAAACCCTCTTGGGCAGTGCAAAAAATAATCTCATCTTCCCTTGAATGTAACCACGATTTCACTGACTTGCCAATACAAAATTTGACTTATGGGAACTTGGCTTAACTTTGATCTGAAAACTCTGCATTTCATTTTTCTGCTTTCAAGCTGCGAGCTATCTGTAAGAAGGTATTACTTAATGCTTTTTTTCTTTTAAATTAGTTTTCTTTTTTTTTTAATGTGGCCTTTGGCATATAGCTTACAGTCATGTAAGCAAACAAGCTTTTATCCATCGTTTTGCAGCTTATAAACACAATCACATTGCATAAGCACCCAGACATTTCAAGTAAACCCTTCATTTAGCAAAATCTTTGGTGGCCCAAAGAGGAGCATTCACTGTTAAGCAGCAATTTTTACTGTTCGTGAGGTCCTAGTCAAGCACCCTTTTCTACTAATTGTTTCTAAAAATAGTTATCTTTACATGGTCTATTAAGTGTACGTACACAGGCACAACTACAGAGATTTACTTCTCCTTCACTGTGCAAATAGAGTGATAAAAAACACTTTAAAGATTCTAAATTTAAGAAAACTCTGACCTCCATTCTTACACCTACTTACAGCCACTAAATCATTATTTATGAGACAGCACCAAGGAATATAAATCTAAATATAATTCTCTATAACAGAAACCAGGGGAAAAAGAAGCGAAAGATAAACCACGTCACCATCTCTCACATCTGCTCTGTTGTAAACTGCAAAGTCAGCCAAAGCAAGCCTGGTTGAGGATCCAGGATCATCTAGTTATCCTAGCCATTTGATAAACCCTTGCTGTGAAACAGTAGATTACCTTGACACTTGAATGACTTAAAGCATTCCTGGAACTTGGCAAGAGAATACAAAAAAAATTCATGCTTTGTTTGCATAGGATATTGGAAAGAAGATCATCCTCCTTATTGCTATGAGAATCTAAGCACTTTGGGGGAAATGTCTTTTGTTGATGTGATAGCCAAAGACAACCTTAGGGTTATTTTCAGCACCTGACTGTAGGCTAGCTTGATGCCCATTAGTGATTGCAGTCAGGCAGGACATAGGATAGTTCCACAGCAGTCCACTATTGGAATATATTGGCTGGGTGTCATGCGGGTTGATGACATATGCACTGTGTATTTTAAGAAGCAAGGTCATATGGGATACATAGCTCATTTCTCATGTCATTGTGCAACATTTGATAGAAGACTGGGGAAATGTAAATCCATCTTTTGGAGACAATTGGTGTTAGAGAAATAATGCCATTATTTGACATGTGGATTGATCAGGTGGAATGAAACCATCAGAGGATTGGCTGTGTAGAGGGTTTAATCTAAGGGTGGAGGAGTGGAGTTCCCCTTCCTGAAGACCTGTTTATGTAAACAGTGAGGGAACTGTAACTACTGTAGTAAAACCATTGCCCCCGATGCCCCATAAATTATTAGAACAAGCAGTGTTTACAGTACAGACATTTTACAGCCATAGACATAAGCATCTTTGTTTATGTGCGTGCGCAGCTTTATAGGTCAAAATGTGCCTTGGTTTTCTTTTGTTGCACTGCATCTAAATGTATCTACTAGTGAGGCAAAGTAGACTGAAATAGATGTGTCGGGGTGTGTCTCTCAGCTAAATCATGTGTAATGCTTTTTAATCCCAGAGATTGGGGTATCATCGATATGGCTGCCATTTAAACAATACCCCAGGAGTTCCTGCTTCCGTAGATGTTTATTTGCTTGCATTTACTGAGGAGCAGTGTATAAAGCCTCAAATAAATGTTGCATTAAAGTTTCTTTAAGCCAGCTCATTATACAGTCTTCTATTTGTAAAATATGATCAAGGACTTACAGTGAATGCACTTTCAAAGGCACACTAAATCACTCAAAATCCACTCACGCACGCCTACATACAATTTATGTAATCTCAGTAGTCCCTAACTTTCATAATTTGGCTCGACAAGAAGCATTTGTTTAATTCCGCACCTTACGACACTTACATCTGCATTTGAAAGAATTCAACTTGTTAAGAGTGTTTCTACTCCAGTGAGAGGGGGGTTTAAAACGAATAGAGTAGTCCCTAAGCCTATTTAAATACAGAAACTTGTGATTGTGTTATGCCAAGGGGCTAGCTGGCAGTTTTTTCTCTTGAGAGATAGAGGACTTTTTCTGTTCTGTTTATTTATTGATTTGACCAGGTTCATAAATACCTTGGTTGTTGCATTGCTTCTAATTAACATAGTGATGATACATTTTCTGTTCCTACATTTACTTCTAGCAATAGTACTTCCCCAGTGGTTCTATAGCAATAGTACTTCCCCACTAGTTCTATAGCAATTGTTGCACTTTTATGCAGTTTAGTTAATTGTTTTTCCAGGTTCTGAACTCCATAGCAGATTGGGAAGCTTGCCAATTTGTCAAAGAAGCCAGCTAGCTCCTTGTCTGCCCATTTTGCTTTCAATTATGGTTCTCAAATTAGAAACCTGTTTATTTTCAGTAGTCTCTGCTTGTTTTGCATGTTCCCCCACTCCTCTCTATGTTACGATGTTCTCTGTGTAATGATTTCTAACACTTAACTGGTCTGGTATGTTGCTGCATGCTCTACAAAGAAGACTGTCATGGATAGTTTTTTAGCTGAAAGATTCAAGTAGCCCTGTGTTTATCTTCATATTCTCAGCTCCAGGGATGAAAAAGTAGACTTTTTTTTTTCCAGAGGGTCCTAAAATCGGCAGATGTCCTCTGCAAGCAATGGCATGGTAGAACTGTAACTTAGGTACTTCTTCAAGAAGGATGGCAAGAACAGTTAACCTAAAACTCTGACAGACACTAATTTAAAATGACACAGTAAAGAGACATGAGGACTAAGATAAAAAAGAGGGAAGCAGGGATCTACTTGAGTTGTTGGTAAGCTTTGATGTGGACGTTTGTGGAGGAGAAATGGGGTCAGATGGTAGAGGTGGAGAAACTTACAGTGAAGTAAGTCGCTTCTTTTGAAGATTAGGGTAGAACATTAGCTATTCTATTAATCAGGCAGCAACTTGTATAAGAGACCAATACAGACACTTAATATAGTGTGAATAGAAACAGATAAACAGACAATCTAGCTTCACGTTCAGACTTTCTGGTTGCTATAGTGCAGGCTGGCAAAAGGGAAAACTCTAAAACTTGTTAATTGCTTTAGATTTTATCTACATCAAATGTAATGAAAAGGTGAATATTCCTATGAATAATTTCAGAGTAGCGAATATAATCGGTTAGCATGATACGTATTTAAAAAAAAAAACAACTTGTACATAGGGTAAAGCATTAGAAATGTCAATAGAGGATTAATGAGATCTAAACAAAAGTGCAAGTGAAGGCAAATGACAGAATTAAATGGCTTTTGAATGTTTATGTTGTAATAGATGTCTAGCATTTCTCTTTAGCTTTCCTCTCATTCCCGTCTACCTAAAGTAAACCCCCTGTCTTTATATCCATGATGAAATGAAATCTCGGGGATCACTTGCATTTACATGGCCCCTTCTATACATACACCTGATATTGTAGTCTAGCATTGCATGCCTCCAGTACTTTATACACATCCTTATTTCTCCATGTCTTCCCTTTACCATATAGATTGTAAGCTGTCCAGTACAGGGAATGTGCACATTATGTGCCCCTGCATTTAGGATTCAGTAAACTGTTGTTTACAGTGTTTTGTTATTGTGCATACTCCATAGGGAAAAGGTCCTTTGTTTGCTTAACGCTGGAGAAACAGTGATATATATACATATATATGTACATAAACAAATATACAGCTATGAAGCGCCTTGGAGTGAGCATGGATAGTACTGTTTCCCAGAGTACAGGTCCTATAATCGACGTCAGTATCCCCTGAAAGAAGAAAACCAGGCCCGCCATATCCTATAATCGACGTCAGTATCCCCTGAAAGAAGAAATCCAGGCTCGCCATATATATTTGTAAAAAGGGCACTTGTAAAATGTGTGAATATGCTAGACTCTCTGATGAAGAGGCTATGAAATAACCAGGGCGTTTAATACATGTTCCCATTCTATAAAGGAAAACAAACCAAAGTAGTTCATGGACCATCATACAGAAGACCAGTTATTGTGGACTTTTGTTTTTTTAATTTCATGGAATAATGTTCTCCTTTTCTCTTAAACCTCACTGCTTAAGATCGTTCCTATTTTTACTTTGGCAGGTTATTGATCCTGTCGCTCCCCGGTATACCGCCCTGCTGAGAAGCGAGGTTGTCCCAGTAAACATTCCAGAAGCACAAGAAGGAGTGGTGGAAGTAGCCAAGCACCCGAAGGTTTAAGACTTTGTTTTCTGACTTGAAGTTGACCTAATTTCTGCAGAAGCTTTATGTTTAAAACACAGGCGCTTCTTTGGCTGCCCCAGTTTTTTTCTGGCCTCTGTAGGTGCGCACTAAAGAACTGAGGCAATACACGCTAACTAAAAGGTCAGGTGATTCCCAATCCCAAAGAATGAAGCAAGCACCGTAGGCTTAATTTCTAAGCTTTAGCAATATAAATTTCAAGATGGTTTTAAAAAAAAAAAAAATAATTACACCAATAATAATAATAATACATGGATACATACTGAAAATCAGTTGACACTTAACGAGATCCAGTAGTAACGACTAAGGTGATTTTAAATGTTAAATGACTTTCAGCATGAATCTGAAATAATATAATAAATTTAGATCTCTGCATGTTTTGTCCAGGATGATTATACCATTGAGATAGCGTTTTATTTATGTATCTCATGTTTGTTGTACCTACAGAATGCAGAAGTAGGACTAAAGTCTGTGTGGTATGGTCCCAAGGTCTTTATTGAGGGGGCTGATGCAGAGACCTTGTCTGTCGGGGAAGTAGTGACTTTTATAAACTGGGGAAATATCATCATTACCAATATACTCAGGTAAGTAATTCTTTTATCTACAATCAGGTTGAGGTTAACTGATCATTCTGCCATAAAGATCTGGTTCGTAAGTATCTGAGCAGAACAAAGCTGCTTAGATTGTGAACATTGTTTAGGAAGATGTGTGGTTCCATCCGTCCTACTTACCCCTATGCCAGCAGGGAAATTTAAGAGCTCTGGTATATTGTAGTTCTAGTTTTAGTACATCTAACTCAGGGGTTCTCAACCTGTGGGTCAGGACCCCATTGGGGGTCGAATGACGATTTGCCAGGGGTCGCCTAAGACCATTGGAAATATAGGGTTTGAATGGGGTCGC
>JAKJJM010159060.1:0-10864 GCA_021901965.1 Pipa carvalhoi
CGTCAGCACCCCCTCCAGGGCGCCGAGCAGGGAGGAGGGCGGGAGCACAAACCTCCGCCAGCACCCCCCCCGGCACGTTGCAGTGGGGGGGGCAAGCAGGGAGGGGGGCGGCGAGCAGGGAGGGGGCAGCAGCACCAATCTCCGCTAGCACCCCCCCTCACACCACCGCCCCGGGCACCAAAAAGGAACGCTATGCCACTGAGAACCACCCAATGATATCAAATAGGAGGGGACAAACCACTCCAAATTATTTAAACATAAAAATCAGCAGTGGTCAATGTAAAGGTTGACATTTGTTCAAAACTTAGTGAAAAATCACATTCTGCAACATACTGCAGTTGAATTATAATGCAAATTAAAATGAATATGTACTATTCATAATTACTTTTCCATCCAAGAAATTGTGCTTTGCTTAAAGCTATTCAAAGAATGAATATGCTTCATTTTACTACAGTGTACAAATATACATAGCAGTAGAGAAATAGAGACTTTGATAAACCACAATATATTTTACTCTTCAGTGTGTTAACAAACCCCTCCTGAGTAGGCTTCTGCAATTCTGGTTCATTAGCCCAGCTGGAACCTTGTATCTGCAGTTTTATAGAGAGGAACAAATATTTGCATTACAAGATCCATAGCTTTGCCAACTGAAGTGATAAAATATCTAAGTTTGAATGGAAGAGATGCTCCTATATTTGCTTGCTTAAAATTAATATTTCACACATATTCAAAGTAAAACTCTGCCTCTACCTTAATGAGGCACTCTCTATCTATACTATTAGCTGGCATTTATATTTGAAAACAATGAATTATTTTTAATGAATTAAGTAATGCTGGAAACAAAATAATTTGCTGTTGCAAAAAAATAGTTATAGTTGTTTATTCTGCTTGAAGAAGGACATGCGGAATTACTAGAAAGTAATTGTGATTTTTCGTTTTTATTCTACTTTGTTTGTAACTGAAAATGAGAATGAAGATTTGGAAAAGATTTTTATCTGGATGACTCAATGTTATTCTTGGTGGTTTTGAAGATAACATGCCAAATACATGGGCTACCGCCTGAGCTAACTCTGTTGTTTATAGGCCCCACTATTACAGGTAACAAAATTTTGAGGAAGATCTATTTCTAAACATTACATATGTTGTTTTTTATTTTTTTGCTAATAGATGCAAGTTCTGTTCAATTGTAATAGTTAAGCTTCTGGTTTGTCCATATAATAATCTGTATTGATTTATTAGTCAGCTATTTTTCTGCAATTGTGTATTAAAAAGGACAGGACCTTATCCATATGTCAAGGCTCTCAACCTCATATCCAGTAGTTGTCATTAGAGGAGTCAGTATTGTTTCCATTTAATAAATGGACCCTGTATGTGGCTTAGAGAAACAGTCTTGCACAAAAAAATAACATAGCAACATTGATGTGGAAATTGGTATTCAAGTACTTGACACTAAGAATATCTATATTCACACATGTTTTGCAGTTCAAAAACTACATACGTAATGAACTTATTTTTATCAAAAAATAAGAGTAATATGACAATGGGTTAATGTCAGTTTTTATTATACCAATATAGCATGTGTCTGTGCATGTCCACAAACAATGTGTGTTATTACATAAGATATTAAATTAGCTTAATCCCTGGCATACAATGATAACTGGAACACCAGTAGGAGGCTGTCACCACACAATAGCAATTTGTAGCAGGTAAGGCATTTGATTCATTTCCTGTAAATTGACTTACTCTCTGAAATGCTACACAAGTGATTGAATGAAGACAAATTTTTGTAATAGGATAAAAGTCAGATGGACTGAGGCAGGCAGGCATAGGTCATCAGTAGAATCAGCTAGATGTAACTGTTTGTGTCCTGTTAACTTTTTTATTGCCTTAATTTATTCTATCGAATCAGGAGCAACAACAGCCACTGTGACAAAATGGATAATGTGCCTGTAGCACACATTCTAGACTGAGCAGGCAAAGCTCAAAAATGTCAAATGAATTTTATTTATACAATCCTGCCACTAAGGCTCATGACTATTTGTCACAGCTGATGTTCTATATTGTAACATGTTCAATAAAGGCCAATTGTTCACATTATTAGTGACATCAGAATCAATTAGTGTGAAATTGCCCTTAGCACCATCACCTAAGTAACAGCTGATCACTAATTATCTCATTGGACAGTATTTGAAATTGAATGCTACTAGTAGGCATAAATTGCACCCCATTTATTCAAATTTAATACCTAGCTGTTGCAATCTTCTGGCTAACTAGAAAGCTTCCATCTTCGGTGTTGTATGCATTTCCATGATCAAAAAATCAAAGAGATTGGACACATTTCTTATAACTTGATAAGGAACATGAATAACATTATGCAATCAAAGGATGTGTAAGATCTTCTACCTTTTTTACCTTTTCTTTGCACTTATCCCAACTTCATTAATAATGATCATTAAGCACACTTTCTACTAATAATATTACAGATATTAATTTCAATTTCTGCATTACTATATCTTGAGAAAAATAAGTTGTTGTCTTCAGAAGGAAGTAATATTTGGAGCTGGGCTTTAATTTGTAATGATCCAATTAGAGGTACTATCTAAAGGGACACTTTATGAAATAAGCTCTAGTCAATCAGTGTATTTAATACCTTTCATGTTTTTTTAAACAAAGTCATACAATCTACAAAGCAAAATTACATTTCAACAATTATGTAGTAGCAGTCATTAGAAAGTGATCTCATTTTTTTTTACATTAATGTGTACTATACTACATGCCACTTAAGCTATGGAAATTGGTATAGAGTAAAGCATATAAAAAAGTTGGAAGTGTGTAACACTACTATTGAAGATCACAATAGCAACAAGGATCATATAACTGATGCCAGATCATGAATGACTTAGTTGCTGGATGTTTTTTTCTACTCTACTGGATTGGTCATTTATTAGCTATTGAATTATCAGAGTATTGCCCATGCTTGGATTTGATCAAAACCAGAGTACCAAGTATTGGGTAATTTAGCACTAAAATCAGTGTAGAGCCACAGTGCAATTATAACCTACAAAGAAATTGAAATATAACACAAAGGGGTTAATTAACAAGCTATTTACTTAACAAACTACTCATTTTCTATTGAAATATTGCATAAGTACTGTAATCTGATTTACATTTTTCACTAGTTTACCTTGCACGTCATCAGTGCATCAATATTTGTTCTGCAACATGAGTAGAAGGTACAGTAGAAGGTGGAATTGTGTTAGCATGTGTTGTTTTGTGATGTTCTTGTCAGAATTTGATAAACATACAACATTAAAATCTGCCAGGGGCCTGTCATCACAAGAGCATTTTGATAATAATCTAATTGTTGCAAGATATTGATTGATAGCTGAGTTTAAATCTCAACCATTGGTCGATAAGATTACCCTTATGTTTGCAAATGACACATCTGCCCTCTTACTTAGCCTACAGTGTTTGACATTACTGTATGTAGAAAAAAGATAATGTAGAAATATGTGATAATCTGTATGGAATTGGTTTTCTACATACATTATAGAGAGCCACAATTTCTATATTTGTATAATAATATATGTTTTGGTTTTTTTTGTGTGTTCCTGTGTAGATGCTTTTGTGTTTTGTTGAAATAGCGAGCAACGACCAAACTTGTCATAGTTAAACTCTAGCACCGGTCAGGTTGGCACCAGATTGGAAGTGTTTATTGAACCAGTTGTCCCTGAGAGACATATAATACATAGGGCTACTTAACATAATTGCAGCAATGAAATTAACTCTTACTTCTCAAGGAAGAGATGGTTTTCCTTCATATAAACTATACTACTAGTGCTTTCAGCTGTTGAATTGCTTTATACATTGATATATTTTAAATGGTTTATGATATTATAATTCTGATTGTGTAGAATAAATACTGTATAAAGGTGACATTTTCTTTTTTGCACTCTCTTCTTCCCAAACATTATTTTACTATAATTTCAGACAATGCCCCTAATAAAGAATGTTATAGTGTAAAACCTTGCTAAAACTGAGAGTGTGGGAGATAACTGTATTCCATGCGCTCCTAAAGTGAACACAGTGCCTTCCTCATAGCAGATGGAGCCAAAAAGATGAAACACATAAGCCCCAGATGATATTTAGACAAAACTAAAAGGTCAAGGGGAAATAGAGCACACTATCTAGTTATGATAGAAGCCTAACCTATGTACAGTTTTATTTATATTCAGTGGAAGAAAGCCCTCTTAAAAAAAAATATCACTTAGCGAGACAAATGAAAAAAACCCAGTGATTTTCTCTTAAGCTGAATAAAGCAAATTTATACAGTATTTGATATCTTCTGCAGCTTAAAAGAAGAGGAAGCATTCTACTTGTCACTGGAAAAGCACTACTGGCCAAATGAAATTTACAGTCTTAATTTCAGCACATGGCATAGTTATTGATGCATATAAATTAGTAACGTCCTATATTATCAGCTCTGTATAGCATGTGGCAAAGTAATCGCTAATGACTAAACATTATAATTATTATTCAGCCATATCAACGACACAAATTATTATTTGATTTCAGAACATTGTTTATTAATCCATCATTTTACAATCATAACGAATATTATAAAAAATATAATATATTATATTATAGTTATATTACAATGAGCCTTGCTTCTATGTATTGAGCATTAGTAATCATTAGTTATGACTTATGTATTTTTAACAGGATTACATTTTCAGCACATATCACAGATATATTAGTGCCATAACTCATATAATTATAGTATATTACATTAAGGTTCCAAGCAATAAGCATTTTTTTTCTTAGTAATAAAGGATTTAAGGCATATTATTTATTCTGAGAAATGATTCCTTAACAAAAAAGAAACCTAATTTCTTAGATTATAATTTTTTCCATTGTTACTTTAATTTTATAATTGAAATTTTCTAGTAATTATATTTATAACATTGCTTCTTACAAAAACAGAAATTTGCCTTCTAGCACACCTGAACAAATATCCCTATTACAATAAACCATTTGAGAAATTCATTATCAGTGGTACACATAAATTAAAGTATTGATGCATGGCTTGGATGCATGGCATTGTGCTTTCAATTGTTCACATCTTCTTGCATGCAACAATAGTTCACATTGCATGAGTAAGTGATGGTGAGTGCTGATCAGTCTCAAACTGATGAGACTTGGCCCATCGGAGGCCACCCTTGGCATCCTATTTCACTTGATGCGGGCAAAATTTATAAAAGCCATAAGCTATAAGCCATAAGCGCTAATGACATTTTCCCATCGGTAACAGATCAAAAAATATCGATAGAAAAGTTTCGATTGGAAAAAAACAATCAAAAAGTATTGATCGATATTACCATTGATAAAACTCGAAAAGGACAAAATTGACCTTTTTGACTTTTATAAATTTTGCCCAATGTGTGACAACACAGAAAAGGCAAGCAAGGAAGGAGAAGTTCCAAACTGCTAGGGTGCCTGCTCAGGAACCCAAGGAAGGCTTGTAGGAAGGGCCTGATTGGGACTCTATAGGCCTGCCAGAGGGGCTAATTTTGAGCCTGGGGCACACCCTGACTGGGGGCCCATTGGAGGATCTGAACCTGGTGTTGACCCTTCCTCTTCTTTTAATTAGGACTTTGTGTAGAGAGTGCAGTGAGGAAGCACACCATTTCTAGTAATTAATTAGCTAAGGTACGTGTAAGAATTCTATATATTTATCTTCTTTGAGACCATTAAGACATTAAAAATATGGTATTCGGGATAACATAAAAGGAGAACATAGTCTAGAGCAAATGGACTATAGACCTAACCAAGCTGAGGTCTTAGAATCCTTGACCATATTTAAAACTGTTAATTAGCTATTAGTGACTTACTGTTTGAAGCTGTCTACCAACACTACATCTACACTATGCGTCTATTCACCTTTTAAATAAACTAGCTGGAATAAGGCAATTCTGCAATATTTAGAGAAACTTAAAGCAGGATAATACTGCTGATAGATCCTGGTCTTAAATGGAGGCTTTCGGCTAGGAATTGCCTTATATATTCATGCATCCCATGTAATAAATGACAAAACATAAGTATGCTGTTAGATAGACTCATAAAAACATAGTCTTACAGGATTAATATTAAGGCAAATAATTAAAAAATAGGATGTTAGTCAAAAGGCAAGTACTTAAAATAGTCAGCGACTCTGTGACCTTTGTCTTGGAATATATAAAAATATAATAAGTTCCAAACATGTTGCATTTTGCATCTACTGTATGCAACAGCACTGATGTTGACTACTCTCCAACAAAAAAAAAGAAATATCTAATTATTTTGATAATAATAACAGTCCTCTTAAAGTAGATCTTTGAAAAATGTCATGGGTTTAGCGATTTCCACCATATTAAAGACAGCATTTGGGGTTAGATCTCACAGGGATCTCTTACCAATGAAAATGTAACTGGACAAGGAGAACCCACCCTACATGGAATACCCTGGCAATGGTTTTGGGCTTCATATTTTTATGATCATAAATATGTAGGGAAAGCCTATAATTAAAAAAGTATTCATTACAAAGATGATGAATATTAAAAGCACAGGAAATGCACAATAATCATTTTTGTTTTGTTTGCTCCTGCACCGTTTTGACAGATTAGTCTCCCTTACAGTGCACTCAGAGAGCCCTCGGGTTCATAGCTTCTGGAGAATTAGTGCAAGAGAGAGTGGACATGAAGAACAAATGTCAAATGCTTTTTATAATATCTATTTCAAAGTTTTTGTCTTTTAACTTAATGTTCTGGCTATTATGCTCAAGAGGAAAGAAGACAATGACAATTTATTTCACCAGCCATTTGTTTTCTATTTTTATCATAATCTTTATGACCTCTGAAAATGTGAGTTTCTTCAAGAGCTCTGAGCGACAACTGGCCCTGCACCTTTTCAAAGATAATAGTTGTTAATATACATCTTAATCTAAAGCAGATACATGTGCTGACCCAAGCCAGCTATTCACCTATTCGCTTAGCAGCTTCTGTATCTTACTTTTCAATATAAATTGCTATCACAAGGTTTTATTTTCTCCAATACTAAATAGCGTGCTTAATATAGCAGAGATCATCACTCAAATCAAAGGAAACACAAATGCCTTGTAAATACAATGTTGCTGTAGTAGCAACACAAATTGGATCAAAAGAGCAAATGTTTTGAATGTGAATTTCAATATTCTAAAATGGTAGATCTAAAGAAATTCACCTCTAAATATAATTATAATATTTGTATACAGATCTGATCTAATTTGAAAACTTTCTACAGAATTCATTCTGTTTTGGATTTTTCAATTCAATATTCACTTTGAATAAAAGAAATATATATTATTAGTAAAAATGTCTAAAATGCAAATTTACAGTTTTTAAACACCATCTTAAAACAATAAAAACATTTCTTGCCATTAGAAATGATTGTTTTTTAATTTGGTTGGCATTGTTATCTAGTCAGAAGAATGGAAATTAGTTAATATTGTTTTTTCGAATGGCTATAGTAATATAAAACTGCATATTGTATTTAGTTACACTGTCATTTTAAGATATTATGTGTGCTTTGATCCCAAAGAACATAGCATATTTATCTCCTTCAGTGCCAATACTATTGCAGAATTCTAAACAAATAGGAAGTCTGTATATATTAAAGTTGGGATTGCAAAATCACCTAAGGTTGTCTCAGCAAAAATCAATAACATTAATACATTGGTAGATAGATCAAGTTAGAAAAATATTGCAGGTTGCACAAAATAAATTGAAGTATGTTTTCTTTGTCTGAATACAGATACATTGTACTTATGTGCTCAGTTGGTGTTTTATTGATTTTATTTTTCTGGTATTTAGTCATTTTGCATTCAAGGTTGACAAGGGCAATTATAACATAGAAAGATATTTTTCAATCCCAGCTACATTTTGGGGAAAAAAATGATCAATTTTCAAAATCATTATTTTTTTTTCTACCTATTGTTGCTTTTTATTTATTTTAAAGAACAGTTGTGCATGTACCATTACTCCAAAACATTTATGTTATTTTCTCTTTTTTTTCTATTTTTCTGTTTTTATTTTGTCTTGTCCTTCTCGTCGCTTTCTTTAAGAGGAAGTTTAATCTGTGTTGCATTTTAGAATAATACAGAGCATGACCATTTCATATCAATGCAATAACCTATAGGCACAAATATTTCAATAGAATATACCTCCATTTCAGTGGCAAGAAAGAATTTGGGAAGGTGGAGGCATAGAGTAATGCTGAGATGGCGTGTTTCTGCATTAAATAACTAACAATATGTTTTGAAAATCAAATGATTAAAAATAAACAAGATTGCTTTTATTCTCCAGAAGCAGCTTTTTAAAAAAAAATACCCAGCATGCCTCAGAAAAAAAAAGTATTTTTGTGATAGATGTCCTTGCAGAGAAAACAAACCAATTAGCATTATATGTTCTCTGTAGTATTTGAACAAACTATGAAAAGTTTGCACAGTGTGTTCACAGTCTATTGCATTGCACAAAACAGTTTTTGCCAGTTCATAGAAATGATGGACACTAACAAGAACAAACAGAAAAATAACTAGCAAAATGCCTCTTTCCTGTGGTGCAATAAAAAAATAATGGCAGCACAAACCTCATTGAAAAGATTTGTCCTTTAATGGGATATTTCCACTTGTGGCAAACTATTACAAAGAAATGCCCAAGTAAGAGATGATCTCTCAAATAATAAACCATTGCAACTTAAATTATTCTCTATGTGAATTAGTATATTTCTTAAGGAACCCGATGCAAAGAAACAAGAGAGCACAAATATACCCATTAAAAGAGGTTTATTTTCCAGTTATTTGTAAAGCTAGGCTTCGTGCATCTTGTCTTTCAATCTTATATGTGCAAATATGACGGGCAATGGTTGTAAACATTAACAGACAATGTGTAAACAGGTTGTAGCAGCTATAGAAAAAAATAAAATAGTGGATCATATTGGACCCTAACGGGTAGGGATATAATTTAACTCTTTCTACTCAAGATATGGGTGAGGGTACTTTAAACATGCCAGCGAAACTTCAAGGAAATCAAAGGGTTAATTATAATTACCTGTTCACACTCCTTTCTTCAGTCTTAAAGAAATGTAGGAATGGGCTGTTGTCTGAAAAGGTATCAGTCCTCTCATCACACAAAAAGTAATATTGCCTCAACGTAGGGTATTGGACTGTGAATCTTGAGAAAAAATTACTTTGCAGTTCCAAAAACATATTTATTTCTCCATCTCCTGCCAATACCCTCTAATTTTTTTTTATATCCATTAATGACTTATTGCCCTTATCTTTCTCTTTAAAACTAGGTTTTGCACAAACTGCTGTTATTTATTTTGGAATAGGAGTGGGGGATGACATTGCCTGTGTATCTTCTTCTCACTCATGATTACTTCATTTTCTACCATCCAGACCTTGTAACTCATTAGGTTTCTTTGTTGGTGTGCAGCATGGTCTATTTTGAAACCATATTTCTTTTCTGTGTATATTACATGGTCACGGGGTCACAAAATTAACCTCTTGTCTCTAAAATAATCTATTTGTTGACCCACAAACAAGTGTAAGAATTCCATACCACACATATCACTGGCAGCCTGGAAAAAATACAGAGACTATGGCATCTTAAAATTTCAATCTTAATGTATCCAAGAAGGAAGTCATAACATATTTTCCTCAGATAAGCAAAGTTCTTCTCTGCATTTCTTTATAACTGATATTACTGCTAGACATGCTGATAATTCACTGTTACCACAAACAAGAGCATTGCAAACCCTCAGTATTGCATTACAGCCTCGGTATACAGTATATGTGGATCGGTCACCTATTTTATTGGAAAAAAATGTTATAGATATTCTTCTTTACTAAACTCCTTCCCAAACAGGATAATGTAGGATATTACAAGATTCTGTGGCTTATTAAAGGTTCAGCTATGCTCAATGCAATTCCAATAAAGTGAGTTCATTCTGAAATACATTCTGTCCATTATTACAGTTTTAGGGGGTTATTGACTAAAATCTGAATTGTCTCGTAAAGGTGTGAATTCGCCACTTCCCCATATTCGGGTATTCAGCAAATTCTGCGATGTGGAGATGCCAGCTACTGACAGTTGCACATAGACGGCTACTGACGCAGTCATGACTTCACTTTGAGAATATTGTCAATTTGCTATGGGAATCCACTGTTTAGTGAATAAGGAGAAGAGAATCAGGGCGTATCAACCCGGAGTGATAAGAACTCACTTCGACAGTCGAATTCTCACTCTGATCAATAACCCCCTTAATTTATCAGGGCATCTTTTATTTATTTCCATTTCAGGGAATCTCAACTGAGAGGAAAAAGAGTTATTTAGTAAACTTTTCTTCCCATGAAATCATACTGTATAATATATTATACTTTCTCAGTCATGACTGAGACTACTAATGTGAAAGATTGGGGGATTCTTTCTTTACACTAATTCAAGTGGGTGGGGATGAAGAAATAGGGTAAAAATGAACCACAATTCCATTGTACAATACCACAAATAATTGAAATATAGATTTTTAAGCACAGCCACAGAATTCATTATCAATAAAAGAAAAATAGGTAGATTTTTGTGAAAGTGGGCTCATTCTGCCTTCCATTTTTTAAATATTTGTCTTTCATTTATGAACTGCATATGAGTGCATTATGCAGGAGATAGGCAGTTTTCATAAGATTAAAATATACGAATAAAAAACCTAAAAAACACAAGCACACAGAAAAGGCACTGATAGTGCATTAACCAAATAATACAAAGGAATAGAAAAAATGCCCAAACGAACCAAA
>JAKJJM010159117.1:0-15025 GCA_021901965.1 Pipa carvalhoi
TATATATATATATATATATATATATATATATATATATATATATATATATATATATATAAGCACCTGTGCTATCTCTGAAAGCTGTATCAAAGTATCTGATGCCTATATCACAATATACCAAGAGAGAATTAGCCTTTATCATCAGTAACCTTCCAGAAAGTTTACTTTTGGTTGTAGGATTCAGTCTTCATCATTAGGAGTATACTTTTTTATCAACAGCTCGTTGGTGCCTCAGCTGCCCTACTTTTATGTTTTTAAATTTTAGAACCTCACTGAACATTTCAAACCTCAGCTTCAAACCTCACAGAAATTTTCAAACACAGTAAAATCATCAAAGAACATGTTAAAGAAACGAAGGCAAACTTTTCCCTTGTGCCTATCAAGCAGCAATGCAGAATATAACTAGGCTTACTGGATGCAACTGCCTACATTTTACAGGGACCTGTACTAGGGGTGGGGGCATCTGCTGTAGGTGGGGGTCTTTCACACCCCTTCCCTTTCCCCTACCACCTCCTGGAGTGGGGGTAATAATTAAATTCAGGGGTCCTATGGATCCCATACCCCATCCCTATGCAAGGGTGTGGGCAGCATATATACCAATGGACCTCATCACCTGCTCCCCATGCACTCAAGCCCCCAACTCACTTTTGCAGTGGAGAAAGCAGAGGGTAAGCAGGTGGTTGTACTCAGATGGGTACCAGCAGAAGCCTAGGAACAGAACTGCTCTGGGATCAATGTCAACTAGGGAGGAAAATGGGAAAAAAACAGAACCACCCTCTTATAATTAGAATGAGTATGTTTTAACTTTCATTCACTGTGTCAAAAGAAAAAGGCATCATCTAAGAATTAGAGGATGTTAATTATTGGGAAAATGTGCAGAATAATAATGAGAAAATGCCTAAAAACGTTAAATATTGAGAAGATGGTGTGTGGTGTGAGCTGCATCCATGCGTGTGGAGAAGTGTTACTTCTGCTCAGTGCCCATTTACTCGGAACACGGCATGATGTTCGTGAGGAACGACTGTAAGGCTTTTAGGTTTTGCAGGTCAAAATGCCACAAGAATTTCAAGAAGAAGCGAAATCCTAGAAAGGTCAGGTGGACCAAAGCATTCAGAAAGTCAGTGGGTAAAGAGCTGATTGTGGACAGTTCCTTTGAATTTGAAAAATGAAGAAATTAACCAGTTAAATATGAAAGAGAGTTGTGGAGCAAGACAGAGGAAGCAATGAAGAGAGTGGAAGAGATCAAGCAAAAACGACAGGTTCGATTTATCATAAACAGACTGAAAAAGGGTAAAGAGTCACAAAAATCGCAGGATGTCAAAGAAATGAACATCCACCTTATTCATGCTCCTCATGCAGGAAAGGCAGAACAGTTGGACGCCAAAATGGTTCAGAAATTACAAGAGGATGTGGACATGGAAGATGCATCTTAACTATGACTGTCACCATTCTGCTGCCATTTTTGTTTTCTTTTTCTCATGTTGTGCATTATGGAAGATTTCAGTTATGCTTTTGGACTGTAACTATCTCAAGCATGACCTGAAAAGTATAGAAGATACACTGTATAGAAGATATACCCATAGGCAGCCAATTGTGTGATTTATGTGCTTACTGAGTGTAAAATAAACACTTATTTACTATCACTTTTATGTCTTCCTACCTTGGTAAATGCAATCCCCAATTCAAAAACAGCATTTTTTTTCTTAAAAAAATACTTAATGCAGTGGTTCTTAACCTTGTTTGAGGTACCGAATCCACCAGTTTCATATGCACATTCACCGAACCCTTCTTCGTGTCATTATGAATCTGCATGAGTCAGGTGTGTATTGACCTCTGTGGCGGAGGCTCCGCCGAATCCCTGAGACCGACAAACCAAACCCCTAGGGTTCGATAGAACCCCGGTTAAGAACCACTGACTTAATGGAAACAGAATTTCATACAGTTTTGGAGCCAGTGCATACTTCTATAAATTTTCTTTATCTGAGAGAAAATGTATACAGTCATTTGTCCACTAAAGAACTAAAGTTTAGTTTAATTCCTTATTAAATAAAGAGGTCTGAAATACAAGAGCACAATAAAACTTAAAACTTGTTTACAAAAAAAAAAATTTTTTTTTAAATATTTTACAGCGAGAGTCTGATTAAAATCCTGAGATCCAGAGTTAAGATGCGGAAAGCATGCAGGTAAGCTTATAGTCATACAGACAGCGCTATATGGCAGATTGACAGTGTTACCAGTGAAACAAGCAGGCAGTATAAGCACTATGAGATGTATAGGCAAAGCTGTGAATGTGACAGTCAGTCAGCGCTGTGCCTGTGGTAACCAAACAGTGTTAAAAGTAAGGCAGTAATTCAACGATACAGACAGTGCAGATAGTGAGTCTATTCTGGTTTCGTGGATAGTTATCCCTGACAGATTTTCTTGCTTTAACAGAATACTTCGAGTCTGTTAGCATTTCAGGCTCCATTACACAATCTTCTGTCTGTGCCCTGCTTGCTGCCTTTTATCACTGTCCCACATCCAGACCAAACCAAGGGCATCCCAGTGAGAGGGAGTTTGCAGGCAGCTTAGCATCAATGTTCTGGCTCTTACCATCTGGCTGTACTCAGGATATTCCTATCGTTCATGTGGCTGACTGCGCTGTTCGAGATAGGAGAGTGTAAAAATACACAAACTTGTCTATGACATGCTCTGCATGGTTTTACGAGCATTGTGAAATTTCACAATCACATGTATCTTGGATAAACAATTACCAAAATAATTCTACCCTGATGGATCCAAGGATGCAGTGTCGACGACAGCTTCCTACAATGATTTAAAAGAATCCTTTATTCAGATATACTAGTATACTGAAATATAATAATTATGCATATCTTTTAAAATGTCAAATATACATTTGTCTGTTATACAATATATGTACACTTATTCCCGAATACATCCTTAAATTCATGTAGATGACAGGTGAAAGATTTTTATAGTTTCTCTGTTATACTTTTTGGAAACTTGAGGTGGGTCATTAAACTTATATATATGTGATAAATGACATGGTCACTGGTCCAGTGCTGTGTTTGGAGCCATTTAATAGAGGAAGTCCACTACCCTACTGGGAGGAGTTTCAAGTTCAAAAGACATATAGGAAAGGAGCTGTTAATGGGTATTATATGAGGTACAGTATATATTATAATATGTTATTGTAAAAATAGTCTTTTTCCCTTTCAAGGGTGTCATTCACAAACTCAGTATCTGTGAATATCTAGAGGGCCCAATAGAAGCTAACAGTCATGGGAGGCGGGATACAAACAACATGTATCTCAGTTTAAGGCTTCATTATTGTAAGCAAGCACCAGGTGCTGTTTTCCTCTTACTCACCTCATCTGCAGGGGAACTGTCTCCCTCTTTCTCCCACACATTGCTTTCTGGCAGCTTTTCAGTTGGCCCAAGTTCTCTATCTCTTTTTGTCATTTCTCTTCATATGGTTTCTGCTTTTCCTGCCAGTGTCAGCCACTGAAAAGTAATTACCAAAAGGGAGACAAGTACAAGGTCCCTGAGCATTCCAGTATAGGCTGGTTTATTCATCTCTCTGGAGAGCACAGCTTCTATATTCTGTACAGCGCTGCATAAATTTGTGGCGCTTTATAAATAAAATTATACATACATACATACATAAGAATTTTAACAAACAGTGCGGCGCCAGGTTCAGTTCTTAATCATTAATAAGTAGGTGAACAAAGATCATGGGAGCCTTTCATCAAAGTCCAAAGAGTCTCATCAAGGTCGAAGGTTGTGTACATTTGCCACTTTGTAAAATCACCAAAGATTTGTTTCCTGCAATGTGGCAAATATGCAACTGAATTGTCAGTTTACGGTGAGTGCAAAATGACGGTGAGAGCTCTTCTCATCACTTCAGATATTCATCATGTGTAGAAGTATTACTTAGCCAAGGTGCACTGCAGCAAATTGATTTGACTGTGCCATATCAAATTGGTGAATTAGGGGGTTGACAGCAGGGTTTCTTGTCAAGGAAGGTGACCATATACTCGAAAGAAAAAATAGCGATCACCTTTTAGCATGAGCTAGGAATACTGTGCCATTGAAAGAGATGGAAAAATCCCTTGTTGTAATTTACGTGACTCTAATAAGGGGACAATAGTGGGGACTCTAAATTTTATCAAACTGGTAGCATTATCCATTTTTATGATCAATCCTGCTGATTATAATATTTTGACATTAATATAAGAAAGATACAGAGTGACATTGTCTCCTTTAAGCAGATCCATCTAAAGATGATGTCACTTCACTTAGCTAGGGCTATTTTCGTATCACTACACGCCCTCTACCGTCTAACTGACTAGTACGCACTTTGCGTCACCAAAGGGAATGAGTGGTTTAGTGACTACAGATAACTGAATTTGAGTCAGTTCAAGCATAGGGCCCTAAAGTGATGTGAATTCACTTTGCTTGTCAAATTTGAACTTTGATGAATTAGCTCATGTGTATCCAAACATACGCAAAAGATGGATTCCCTCAGCGCTCTCTAAAATATAAGGTACATGAATTACAAAACATCTGTGCTAAAAATAAAATTGGCTGCTATTTATAGCTTCTACTAAAGTTAGATTATGCAATAGGCACCATAGCCTCTTGCCTAGGGCCTTGAGCATTGGTAGGGGGACCAGCCACAGTCCCTTAGCATAGTTTTAGATATTTGGTTGGAAGAAGGCTGGGCCCTAATTACTTATTTGCCTAGGGCCCCACTGTGTCTTAATCTATCTCTGGTACATGACATGCATAAGATGATGTGTAACTTTCAATAGCTGTGTCAGACCAAGCACTAAATGTGGCTTTTCTTCTTCTAAGAACTACCACTGATATTAATTATTTCAGCACAAAAGACCACTGTAGTTTAACTGTTTCAGTTTGGCTGACTCAACAAACCAGAGAAGGTAGGAGAAAGCAGTGCAGCTCCAACTCCAGTCTCTTATAGTAAGTGCTACAGTTCTCTTTGAGCTAAAATCTTTTACTTTTACTATTTCAGAATATTGCTAAGGGCATTGTCTAACAGCAGCACGGTCATATTAACAGACTGGGATGTACGTTTGTGCAGGTCACTGAATTCTGAGGTGACTTTTAATCTCTTTATATTACACAGTAATAGCTACATTATTTATTTTAATCATAGGAGAAACTTCACAGGAGCAGTAGGGGCATGAATCCCACAGACAAATTGTATTTTTTTTACTTCCACAAGTCCCCGGAGATTCTGATTCTGTTCAGCTAATGCTGGGTTTCTGGGGAAGCCAACAAGCGAAAGCCGGCATATTTCCAGGTATTTTCAGGTATGCAGATTTATAATGCTTTTCTTTCATACAGTTCTTTCCTGGACATCACATAATAAACTACTACATTTTATTAGAAATGAAATGTCTGGGTGATTACATTTAATCTTTCTCCTTTATATATCAGCATAGCTTGATAGCCTTTGGCCGCCTATGGGCAGACTTTAAACATATTTTTAACATTATTTAAACATTATTTAACGTGGCCTCTAAGTAAAAGACATTGATAATAGTAATTTGGTAGAAATTTGAAGCCACAGCTTTGTTTCTTTTACAACATTTTAACATGCTATGCAAGCAGCTACCAACTGGTTACCGGCACAAATCAACTAACGATACCCAGAAGTCTCACTGACCAGGAGATTCAAAGCCGCGAGCTATTGAATCAACCCAGCCCAATCATAAAACACCATAATTATGCATCAATCTCAAAGATGGGACAATGTAATTTATAAGAAAACATTGTATAACATCGAAACATTTTTTTTTTGACAGGCAAAGGGTACCACTCTTAATATACAACCAAATTTTAAACGTTATCCAGGGTAGGTTGGTGGTAAATTCAGCACCGCCACACAGCGTGTCAAGTGGAACTCTGATTGGGTGATCCCAGCTTAAAGGGGGTTTCTGTTCTACCAGGAGCAACATGAGGGCATACAATTGCAGGTGAATGACCCAAGGCAACATGTCACTCCCCTATGCGATCTCTCATAGGCTGTCCTGGCTGCTATGATCCAGCACCTCCCCACCCCTCTCTACCTCCACTGACTGCCATCTAGGTGGGAAGTGATAAAAGGGGGGGGAAGGGAGGTGACTGCCAGACATACTTTATACCAACTTAGACCTTTCTTTACCAATGTTCAGAGAGTTACTCCTCCCAGCATTCAGAGAGTTACTCCTCCCTGCATTCAGAGAGTTACTCCTCCAAGCATTCAGAGAGAGAAAGACAAAGAGTAACTGCCAAGCTGGGTCAGTTTTTTGATGCAAGAACCCAGCTGAAGAAACTGTCCAGCTTCCCGAGTTTTGAAAACCCATGCTAGATCCTTTCTTACCAAGGATGAAAAAATCCTATTAGTTTTACTTACGTATTTCAGATACACCCAGACAAAAATTTACTCTGTTGGATGAAATCACATCTAATTTGTTGCATTGACACAATCTTTACATTGCCAACATACAAGCAATATGCATGTATTAATATAATATAGGAGAATGTCTCCAGTATTGTACCCAATACTCTTTTAAGAATAGTCATCAGTATTGTTGCCAACAGTCACTGATGGTTGCTAGTTCCTTTTTACATTATTTTAATGGCAGACAATTCATGTGCCATGTTGATTCTTTGCCACTGGGAATTGTTAACAGGTTAGTTGCAGGAGCCATTCTTTCACCCAATTTGCCAGTTCCATCTGAAATAATCATGTCTTGTTGAGAAGATCTGGATGTGCATGTTTCTTCCATATTTCAATAGGAACTTTTCTTTTTATCTAGCAATACTGGGTCAACAAATGCATTGCCTAGTTGCAAATATTCTTCTAGATTCCTCTTCCTTGCTTAGTCTAGGGTAATCACTAAAACTGAAGATTACAGTTAGCATACAGTTGATTTAAGATACAAGCTATTTTAAACAAAGTTTTCACACCCTGGAGTTAATACTGTAGCTGCAGGTAAAAAGTACACTATTAAATATTAATTTCATGTAGACTTACTGCCTTGGAGGAGTCACAAAACAAATGGTAGAGAGCGCTAAACAGCAGCAGGATTTTACAACAATAGCTTGGTCACATTATGAAATACTGTCTTTAAAAAACTTTCCCAGGGATGCCCCTCACAGAGATTCTATTGCCTATGCACAACAGTGCTTTCCTCAACACACACAGGTGTTCAGCTCTCAGCCCCTAGGGTTTATCCTATACTCACTCCCTGTTGGATAGAGCTTGATGCTCTGTAACTGGTACACCTACCGCACCTTTTCCCAGAAGCTGCAACTATTATCTAAACAGCTATTTGCTGACCCTACCAGTCAGTTAGGCCCCCTCAACCCTGTTTCCTTAACCCTGAATTTTTGCAAGTGAGTTAAGTGGTAGGACATCTTCCCTGAGTCCAGCAGGGTCTCCCAGAGGAATCTCTGGAAGGCGCTTTTATGTAGGGACTTAATACCTCACCATAAATCATCACCATTTGGCTGGGCCTAGTCACAAATCCTACCCTATACGTAATACAATCCAGATCATTTTACAACAGCAGGAAGAAGATCAATCTATAAGGTAGAGTATATATATCCCCCTATATTTCAGTGCTATTTTTTATCTGTTATCAGTGGGTGAAAAGTCTGAATAAATAAACTTTGTATTCACTCAACAGAAAAGCAGCACATTCTCACATTTGTTGAAGAGCGGTGTTTGATTCTGTGCACTGAATAACTGATCAATGGTTCAGATTATAAATGCTAAACAGTGTGTGGAGCATCTCTACAAAAGACAAATTCACTTTGAAATAGGATATTTTAAAATAAATAATGATAACATGATTTGAGATTCGCTAGAATTAAGTAATTATAAATCATTAGCACCCAAAGTATAGCAATGTATGCCTTTTTAAATTTTCAACAGTAGGTATAGGCCCCTTCATAAGAAGCAATATGTGGTATGGTCTGTGTTGTTGTATGCAATATTTACTTTTGCTCAATATATCAAAGTTGAACCTAAATATCCTACTTGTGCAGGAGTCTAGAGGTTCAAGTGGGTTTGGAATAGAGACCCGGTGCTTACACTTGACTTAAGTTCTACCCTCAACAAAATGGGCATTTTGGTTATTTTCTTCCACTTACCTCAAGGCTACTTTCAAATATTTTTTACTTCACAAACATTTCCTCCATTGAGTATGTGGCTTTATAACCTTTCCTTCAAGAGCTTTAGAGTAGTGTAATCTTTGGGGTCTTAACTGGTATAATGCTGGTATCCAATTAATGTCTACATCATCTATGACCCCTGTGGAATTTGAACCAAGAACCTGTTGCACTCAGTTTCTTTGAGTTGCTCTATGTAGGTGCACCTAAGGATATGGACACTTGGGGTGAAATTTATAAAAATCGAAAAAAAAAAATTGGCCGATTTTTTCGATATCGAAAATCGGCCGATTTTTCAATTTGTGCAAAATCGAAAAACACCGCGGCTGACTTTTGCCGATTTTGCAAAAATCGAAAAAAATTGCGGCCAATTTTTTCATGATATCATGGCTGATTTTTTATGATTTCGCGGCCGCGATTTTGTTTTAGATTTTAATAAATTTCATCCCTGGTTACAGCATGTGGTCAGTAGTCAGCAAAAAAAGACAAGGGCTCAAAGAATCCTCTTTATATAAAGCACAAAAATCATGTACATTTCTGCAGTTGAAGGACAGCAGTAACTACTAAATATCAATATCTTATATAACAATTATAATGTAAACCTTACATGTGGAGCACACTAATTTCCCCCACACTCCACACCCCTCAAAAAATTGGCTTGCTGCAAGAAATGTAGTTAAGGATGCATGTCTGAAACAGACTCAGCCATGAAGATATCTCTTGGGCATTCACTTGCTCAGACTGGAGGAATCATCTATAGAGATTTTAAAAATTTTTAGAGAATCAAATTGTAGACCTGTTCATATACCTCTGGGTTTTGGTTTTAGTTCAGTCTCATCCAAACCTCTAAACACTGCACAGTGTGTTGACTTAGTGGTTACCATTGCTGCCTAGCAAAGCTGGGTCCTGGATTCAGTTCAACCCTGGATATCATCTGCTTGGATTTTGTATGTTTCCACTGGGCACTCCAGTTTCTTCCCACAATCCAAAAACATACTACATACTGAAGCCTGAAGAAATTAGATCTAGTCTGTATCTGTTTGTGTGACTGAATAGGGAAACTAGATTGTAATCTCCACAGAGCAGGGATTGAAGTGAATGATTACTCAATATTAATAATAAGGTTAGATTAAAAATGAATTGAGTTCTGAAAAGGTAAGGGGCATATGAAATGGAAAGGAGTTCCATACCCCATCCTTTGCATGGGGGAGACTGTACTGGCATTATTACTGTCTGCCTGCTAACTTTACTCTAGTTGACCAGGGTCCTCATATTGATGGCTAACCTTGCTCTCCCCATAAAGCCAGGCTCAAAATTTGCACATGTTGACAGCAGGGAGATAACTTCAAGCAGATTGACAGTAGCAGGATGCTCCTATGTGGAAATCCTCCCAAAGGGTATCTAGGCAAAACTAAGTGATGCAGTCAATTGTAACACAAGGAGACATATTTATAAAGAACCGTTAAGTTCATTTCAGCCTTTTCAATTCATTTCACCCAATTTCATTACAGATCTGTTGAAAAAAATGTACACATTTATTAAAAATTGATAAAACCCAATCTGAGCTGAAATCAACCAGAATTAGTAAAAAACTTTAGTCAAAATCCAATTTAACAATTAGTTGCTGCTGTGATAACCCTTATCGCAGCTGTAATTTAAGCATAATGTGCTATCGCTGCATAGACGTACCCTTCTCCTTACACCAATTTTCCTCTATCTTACAACTCCCACTTATCTATGGGGTAAGGGATCTGAGATGGGACATGCACCCCCAACTAGTGGGGTGCGGGTCCTTACTAAATGTGGGACCTGTTATAAAAAAAAAAGGACAAATTAAAAATTAGATTAAATACTTACTGACTCTAAAGTCTTCTCTTCTGACCAATGAGTCCTGGATGGGTCCATTGTCTGAAGCTCTCGCTCCTCATTTTTGCCCAAGAAATAGTCTGATATAAAGGCATCATCTACCTTGATTTGTATTAGTCTAAAAGGGTCTTGAATGTTGCTGCCAAAAATAAATAAACAAAAAGGTCCTGTTCACTTCAAAGCCCCGACCACTACTGAAAAGCTGGTAGGATCCTTAGCTCTTTATATAGCTGAGGATCTTACCTGAGAGGGGACTTCAGAAATCGGTAGGACTTATATACCCTCTGCTCGTCATACCTGAGAGGGAGCTGCAGAATGAATTTCTTTCAGGCAGTTCCCTTGTTTTAATTTAGATTGCCCTCTACCTCCTTGGACAATAGGGGTAAGGGGTAAGGGGAAGGGATGCGGGTCCCATGGACCCACTCCCAATTTGCCAAATGGTGAAAATGGGTGGTCTAGGTGGTCCTATGAACCCGATTAATTAAAACAAAACACATTTGTTTCCATAGTGGCTGCTATTGCTGTACCACTATGGAAAAAAATATGTTTTATTTCATAAACTCTTGCTGGTTGCTGATTTGTGTTTTGAATTTTTTTTATTGGTGTTTGGATTCATTTGTGGGTGGTCTTTGTTGTTTCAGTTAGTTTGTTGTTAGTGTTTAGGAACCATTTTTGCTGGTTTTGGTGAATTAGAATACTTTATTGTATTTTTCTTTGATGTCAATATACTTTTGTTGATGGTTTTGACTTTTAATTTCTTTGGTGTTTCTAATTTTAACACTGCAGTTGGCCATAGGAAGTCATTTCAGGTTTAGTGAGGCAAATTTATTTGAGTGATATTGATTATTAAAAAAGAGCAAGTTAAGTTTTTAAATAGCACTAAGCTAATATCAGTAATTCACTAAGTGAAGAATATCGTTGGCAATAATATTAAAATTAGCAATATATTTTTATAACTAGGCCAAATGGTCAAAAAGGGAAATTGATTTTTTTTTGACAATTCAATATCGATCATTTTCAATACTGGTTAAATGATTTTGCCCCTACATAAATCGGTTAAATTGAAAATTGCAGCAAACAAAAGTGATAATGCAGCAATTGTCTTTTACACTCTGTTCACACATAGCTCATGTTGTCACTTTGTCGGCATATTTTGTAAGACTTTGGAGGGAAATGACATCAGAATACTAGCAGGAACGCTGCTGTAAGGCCCCTAATTCTCCACTTTCATCTGGTGAATTGAAATTGACAAATTTACGGCAGCACATCTTGTGCAAATTTGCACTTTGATGCATGATGATTATTGGAAGCGTTTTTGCATTCACAGTGAATAAACATGATGAGGTTCATAAATATATGGACGGCTTGAATTAACATGAATTTGGCAAATTTTAGGAATAACCCCCTTAGTCATGCTTCCCTTGTCCAGGGAAGCCAGGTTTTATCTTCATTTATTTTCATTGTATAGCATAGTAATAGTCCCTTGGAGGATCTTCATTAGCCATCAAATCCTTTGTCATTTTGGGAGGTAACTAATATGGCTATGGAGGGGGCAGACAAGCTCCAATGCATTTATACTATTACTTTGCTATAGTTTATTCTTTGATCAGCTCATTAAGTTTCCTGCTTACACAATAAAATTAAATCACTAATAACAATAAAGCACCAGAGCCTGAAAAACTCTTAAAAATGCATTTGCAGTTAGAAAACTTCTGTTTATCAAATGCAATTCAGAATCCTAATAGTGTTAGTGTGAGCGTTCATGGGTATAGCATAATTGTTACACTACCATGTAATTTAAGGCAGATGTAGAGGGAATCCACTCTTTCCCTGCCTAATGGGCCTGCTGCACTACGCATAATTTCTTCCACTGTGAGCAAAGAAATGTGCAATCAGCAATGTTTCCCTTTATTTTATAGAAGGTACACAAAGGCACAGGTGTGACCTATGGAGGTCCAGCATTTACTAAGGCTTAAAATGTATGCACCAAAAAAAAAGGACAAAATAAGCCCCCTCTGCCTGGTCCAGTCTATGGGCTTTATTGACTAAAGTCTGAATTCACTTGTTGAATTCATTTTGCTACAATTTGAGTCGCATCGCCAAAATAGTCATGATTTCACCTTGTCCCTAGTTCAAATTTAGTTATAAACTAAATTAGTTATTTATGTCTGTTGAATACATGAAGTACCTGGGCATGTGCATACAAAGTAATGCAAAGAGTCCCGAAGGTCAGTGACTGTCGTAGTCACCCGAATTAGATGCGTATTCACCACATTATAGTTTGTTCAATAAGCGACCATGGGGATCAAATGCTAATTTATAGCTATACATGACTATTAAGTGAATAAGGCCCTATGAGTCAATGCTCAGAAACCCAAATAGTCACATAGAGCTATGAATTCATATCTATTTGTCACTTGCCCATGTTTGCTTATTGAATAAACTATGCGAAGAGGTGAATATGCGACCAATTTGAGTGACTACAATAGTTGTAATCTTAGGGAGCACTTTGCATCTCTTTGTGTGCACGTACACAGGTACTACTATTGACTAAGCGGAGGAGTGTGTCGAAGGTGCGAATGCAACTAGGTGTACTGCTCCGAATTCACCTATATGACTTCGCTACTTCAGACTGGTGAATTGGGGAGCTGATGGCAGAGCTCCAGAGTTGTGTAAGGCGACTATTCGTTCAAAAGTATCAATGGCGACTGCGATCAAATGACATGACCATGGGTCAAGGTGACATAGGAATAGATAAGATATTCACAGAATGCAATTAGTGGGATATGGTGAGACTGTCATCACTGCCCTTCATATCAAATTCACCTCACTACGTATGACTTCTCATCCTACTTCTATTCAACTGACTACGCCACACTACAGATGTAACAGCGATCGCCACTGTCCGCCTGTTCGACAAGTATATTCTCCACTTAGTCAATAGTGAGAAGTGAATTTGCATCGATTTTGGAGATGCGATTCGAATTGTAGCGAGGTGATTTCAAGAGTTGAATTCACCCTTTTAAGAATGAGACCCATGTGTGAATGTATATACTATGTGTGTGTATATGTGTTTATATCTCTGTGTGTGAGTGTATGTGTGCATGCATAATTGTGTGTATATCTCTTTGTGTGTATGCATGTAAGAGTGTGTATATGCTACTGTCTGTATATCTGTGTGTGAGTGCATATGAGTGTGCGTATATATCTGTGTGTATATGTGGGTGTATTTATGTAAGCGTGTGTATGTCTGTGTATGGAAGGGCCTGGGTGTGTGAATGACCACTAATTCTGCTGAGCAAAAGGAATTTGTAATTTGCACTCTGAAAGAAGATGCCAGGCCATTTCTCCCAGCAGTTCTGCAGGAAAGGTTGGCAGAGGATTCCCTGTCTGCCGGGCAGCAACAACACCTCCCCTCTACACACACAATTTATGTCCTGCTGAAGGAGATATAAATCAGAATTAGTTTTAATAAAGTGGAGATTATTTTAATTAAGGTTCCTTTGCATTCCTTTTTTCAATCAATCCCCTTTGCCCAGCACATACCCTCAATGCCCTCACCTCCCCAGTGCCTGGGGCAGACGCATTTAGCCTAAAGCCAAAAGCTTTTAATATTGATAATAAGTATTAGCTTAGTGCAGCAACATATATTAATTCCTAGCATCACATCAAATGGCTGCCACTCTGTCACTGAAATAAGAGCAGCTCTGGAAGTAATACATATCTGAAACATCCATTAAACAATGTAAATACATTACCGCTATAAATCATCTTATCATCACTTATATGAAAGATTGCTTTTCCCAAGGACAGTAATACAAATGCGATGATAAATTAGTGACAATTAGTGGAATAATGAGAAATAATGTATATATGAGGAACTAGTCTCATTGCTTCATGGGTACAAGTTAGGCCCAGTCAAGCACACTAACTGCACTATAATTAGCAGATGGAACGTGTCTCTCCAGTGGAAGAAACCTCCATGTCTTTCTTGTTTCACGGAGTCTCTGTGTTAAGCTGCAAGGTACCTCACTCAGCATGGTTTAAAAACCTTTATAGTTTTAGATTTATACACACAGTCACCACCCGAATCGCTTAAACCAGGCATGCTTAACCTGCAGTTGTCACTGAACTATAACTCTAAGCATTTACTAATGTTATTAATTTTGCAAGTGCACATCACCTTCAAACCCAGGCGCAAATATATTTGCTGTACACATAGCTTTACATTGTAGCACTTCTTGACCTTTGTCATGTCTATTGGCACTTGCAAGCGTCACACCAAAAACTGTAGATGTTCACATCAAATCATGAATAGTATCCTCAAATGAGATTATGGGGGTTAATTCTCAATCTGGGCTAATATCTTTCTACCCAACTCACTGGTGCACATTAATGTGTTTTTATATAGTATCTAACAGATTATGCTTTACAGAGATTAGTCCATTCACATACGTCCCCATTTTACAATCTAATCACACAGACTAGGGCCAAGTAGGCTCTACACACAGGAACAGGAAGTGGAGAGGATCGAAGGGCTTGAGGAGAGTGGAAGAAGGCATGCAAGTGAGCGCAGAAGAATAATAGACCTATCGGTAAGTATTTTCCACCTCCTCCATTAAGAATCACCCATAGAAGGAACAAGTCTTTAGTACTCCTTTAAACTGTTTACTGATGCAGTGGGTACAACAGGGTTTAGTTCATATTTTCAGGGAAGGTGGTGTGCATAGCAGTAGTCGGTTGCCTCCACCATTATACATAAGATCACATTTCTGGAGCCATTTCTTATCATAGTGACTGCAAATGTAGGCATCAGAGTTAAAAAACAAGCCTGTAATCTTTTATTCTGACAACATGGTGGTGGTCCATGCAATTAAAGGAGAACTATAGTCAGATTACATCTTTACATATGTTGTACTATACCTTAGTGTGAACTCATTCATCCCTGTAGTTGTTTCATCTGAAGCTGGATAAT
>JAKJJM010159130.1:0-10026 GCA_021901965.1 Pipa carvalhoi
GGAAATTATTGCAATAATCAATCAACCAAATATCAATACTGAGTGTTGGCTGGGGCATAGCCTTCTTGAATAATTAATGTAATAGAGGCATGTTTTACACTAAGAACAATTAAAATCTCACACACTTATCTTTGTTTTCTTTGAAAAATGTTGACATGCAACATTTAATTATTTAAAACATAATATTGAGTGTGTGTAGGTGTATAACCTCTTAATAATTAAAGTGATATACACTCTTTTTGGAGTAATCTGTCTCATGTACTTCTGTTAACTGTGATGTGATACGTCATATTCAATCCAAATATACACTGTAAACCTTTGGATATTTTTCATTTTGGTTTATTTTCAATCAACCTTTCCTAACCACCATCTTTCCAATAGAGTAAAGCTATTATTACTTACATTGATAAAGCTCCCTAGTAGGAGTGAAACATACACTGGTTTTCCCTATACAAGGGGGGCATACTTCATTTCCTCCCTTTATTTACTCTTTGGTCATACCACTAGGCATAGTGGTTTATAGTATTTTAATCCTATTTATTTGATATTTATTGGTACCTCTTTTTTTAGCTCATAACTAATAAAAGTTATATTTTGACTGATATAATAGCCTCACTGATCTGATGAGTGTGCAGGTACTGCTTTGTCCCTTCCCCTTTCCCCTTGGTTCATTAGTTACATTTATCCTAACTACCTGGAACCTTGTTTTTCAAACTTGTTTTCACATATAAGGATAAGTAGCGATGTAGTATTCCCTTTTCCCTTTTTCCATACATTTGACACAAGATGAATACCATAATTGTTCACCAATCTCCAGTTTATAGGCATAAAGTGATTCATAATGTCTTGAATTGTGAATATTTAAAGTATTATGGGTATGTATGTAGGTTAAAGTATTGCACTGGATATTGATACTTTTCCAGTATTATTGTCTCATTTATTATGGTATTATGTAGACAGCTTGCACTGTCAAAAGTTGATTTTACAATTTATTGTATTTATGGAGTTCTTATATATGGAGGGTTATTGTTTATATCTAGCTTTAGATGTTGTGTAATTTGTATTGAAACACTTGTATACACACACTTTTTATTGTTTATTGCTTAGTTTGTTGGGCACTGCCACATTGATGATTTTACTACTTGATCAGAAGACCACTATACCCATGCAGATATCAGCTATTTTCTTAAAACTTTAGTCAAAATGAACAAATGGCATTCTGATGATGTACTTATCCAACCTTATTTTTTTCGTGTTATTAATGTTTGCTAAGCAAGGATCTTAAAAGTTTAAAAACCTCGTAGAGATGTGCTAAAGAATGAAATCCCTTGAAAATATTTTGCTGAAATTTACTATCAGCCAATATTTTTATTGAAATATCCATGTACAGTACCAACAGTTTTAAAAGCAAAAGGGAACTATGGGAGAAAAGTGAAACTTCATCTACTCCATATTGTCCAATTTTCTCCAAATTGAATGCCAATCATAGGCATGCTAATATCAATGTAACTATTTAATAATACCAGTTCCACTATTAGGTGAACACTCCTTACTTTAATGACATCTTATTTGTACACCCAGAATCACAAGATGCTTACATGGAATGAAAAGGTTGCCCAACATTTTTCAATGTGCTAAAAGAACAGTAAGACAAAAAATAATGAAAATGTTTCCAATACATTTATAATTACTATCGATTCAATTTGTGCTTTTAAAAATTCTAAATAGTGTCTATAAAATATGGTATTTGGTTGTTTAGCTTTAAAAATTGACTTTTAGGTGCACTTTCTGATTATGTACTATCTAAAGCACCATGGGAAATGCGAGTGGGTGAGGTGTGTTCAGATAGACTGCTATCAGATAGAAACAGACAAAAAGCAATAACATTCATGATTTAAAAGAAAATATTTTTACAAGTGCTGTATTTGAAAAACTGCCATGTCAAGCCAAATGGATATTTTATTTTTTGCATATTACTGGTCCTTTAACAATGACCTACTAACCCTATTATATTCCCAAGTTTCTGGGTACTTTTTATTTCTGTGTCAGTAACATATGTTTATGTGTATGCAATCATTTTAACATGTATAAAAACCAGTTTGTACAGTTTGTTAATGCATTAGTAATTCTACATCATTTGATCTGTTGTTACAAGTAGTGAGTGACTTTAAGTCAGGAAAGTAACTTTATTTATTTCTACACCATCCTGTATTTCTTTTACATAGGTCCCTTTCCGCTACTCTGTTTTCATATCTGAACTCTTTCTTTTTTTTTTTTTGTCCCAGCTGTGTTTTATTTACATCATGCTTAATTTTCCAAATGAGCCATTTCCTTAACTCTTTGCGAAATGCAAGAAATTGATCTAGAGCGAAACTCTGGCTGCAGTGCTGTCTGAACACTAGATACTGTGTAAGCATTTGGGTTATACTTGGCCACGGTACAGCAAAGAGTTCCCACTGAGAGGATGTTGCACTCGCCTTGCTTTGGCTAGGCAAAGAACGCTGTGAGTGTTCACAATTAGACTTTGTTTATTTTCCCCAGGAGAGACAGCCTGTCTCTGTTACTAGTGCTGGTGGATGCATCTCTATAGCACATACTGGCCAATTAACTATAAGGCAGAGTTAACCCCTTAGTCTCCCTCTGAACAGCATTGTCATTAATGGAATGTTAATTGGTCTAATGGGTTTAATGTCAACATGGTCTAATGAGCTCAGATATAATGAGCTCATTATTTTTCAAGCCTGTTTTGAAAGTGTGCATTAGTATTATCATCATTTAGTGGAAGATAAAACTTATAAAAAAAAAAGTGTTCTAGAAAAAGAAGATTGCAGCTGCTAGAAACCAGCAGTAAACTCTGGGCTTTGCTTTGTGCTCCACCTATATAAAATGACACACATATTAAGAAGTTAAACTTAAAGGACCAGTAGCACCAAGAATGTAAACATCAGGAAGTCAAACTTAGAGAGAGCATGGATGATTATGTTGTCTGTTTTGTATTTGTTTCATAGATTCATTCATTAAATTTCAAAAAAATTTGAAAAAAATCCAGACTTTCTTTTATGAAAAATGTTCCCATCATTGCATAATCCAATGATTTCAACACATTAAAAAAAAAAAAAGAAGACAGGAAATATTGTTTTTCTCTACATCAAGATTAGCAAGCAGATTTCATTTGGGTTTATCTAGGGTCTATATACCCTTTCATCAACACAAAGCTTTAGGAGGTTATTCTGTAAAGTCTGAATTATAGTGTAACGGTCTGAATTCACCAGCTAAAGACAGTTGCAATAGACTGCTGCTGTCGCAGTCGCCACTTTATAATGAGAATTTTGTTGCAGTCGCGACTTTACAAAGGAAATGTCAAAGCTGGAACTTTTAAAAAAATTGTCACGGTTGCGATTTTATAATGGGAGAATTGTTGTGGTCGCGACTTTATAATAGGAATCCACTGTCTGCGAATTTGACAGTTGAATTCTGACTTTACAGAATGACCCCCTAAGTCTTGCAAAACTGCTATTCCATCAGTCTTGTGAGTTTCACTGAATAGAGCAAGCACAGTACTAGTACTAGTACTTTTAAATCATAAAACTGCTACTGTGCTTGCTCTTTTCAGACAAAATGAAGAGGCTAGCAGTGCCTGTCAAGAGTAGAAGACATCAGCAAGTTACACAAAGCAGGGGCAGTGCTGTAACATAAAACAGCGATTGGTAAATATCTCCCCCTCCCCCTTGGGAATCACCCCTAGAGTAAACAAGCTTGTAGTTTTCCTTTAACTTCAGCATCTGGTGCATAAATTGTTTGAGTTCTAACCATTACTTTCAATGGAAAAATAGAAGTGGTTCAATGTGCCAAATGCTGAAGTCAGTCCTACCATATATGTATACTGGATGTCAGAATCATTGAAATAAATCTTCTTAACTGTAAACATTCATCAAGGGGTGATTTGCAAGGAGTAGGGGAGATACTTACTGATAGGTGAGTTAAGGTTCAGCTCTGCCCTTGTTCTCTGTGCTCAGCCAATCTCTTCTGTTCTTGTATGCATGTATAATTTTATTGACAGCTGCTGTGATCCTCTAAGCTTCCTCTCAGTTTCGCCAAATAGAGCAAGCGCTCTTTGCTACTGTCCTTTAATGTGCTCAAGCAAAGGCAACTAATTATCAAACTCTGTCATGTGAATGGTCGCAGACTTACACACTTCTTGGCATCATGTGTAATTTGGCTATTTATCAAGTGTCAGGGACCAGGGTGCGTAATGGTGACAAATTCACCAAGGCGTACTGCTCTGAATTTGCTGGTTTGCCTTCCTCAGATCAAAGTGGCAGAGTAGGGGGCTGATGGCAGGGCTTAAGGTAACTGTACACTCAAATGACAAAGAAAATATAGTGACAAAGTGACAGCATGAGTTAGGAATTGTGCTGCATAGGAAGGGATGTAAAGAACTTTAGTTGTAATGTTGGTGACTTTAATATGGTGCCAATAAGGGGGGACCAAAATATAACAAAGCGGTAACTATGTCCTTCTCAATTATTAGTCCTACCTTTTAATAGTATTTCAACATTAATCTAATAAGGATACAGAATGACATTTTCTCCTTTAAACAAATTCATGGGAATCATGGGAAGATGACATCATTTCACTTCACTTGGGCAAATTTGCATCACTACTCGTCCACTACTGTTTGATTGACTATGCCTGACTACACATCATATAGCTTCTATTTACTGTTTGGTGAATAAGGAGTAATGAATTTGTGTGTGTTGGACTGTGCAGTGACATGAAGGGATGCAAATTTACTATGTCTGTTGAATTTGCACTTTTATAAATATGACCCTTAGTGTTCAGCTTATCCAATGTTTTGTTCCCATAAAAGTGCTTTGAGGTGGACCATTCTAATTTGGTTTGAGTTGTTTGCTCCCAAAATTATATTTATGCTTGTGGGTATGGTCGATCAAGATAATACTGTATCAGTGCTTCCTAAAAGCTATTCTGATAGTAATGTTCAGCAACCCTGAAAGAGGACAGCAGGTGTTAACAAGTCATCAGGCCAGAGTAACAGATTTCATTTAAAGATTATACAAAAGAATCACAGGTGGAGCTAGAACTGAAATATCAATCAGCTCACTGATTCTACTTGGCTGACACAATATAGCCTATTGGATGGATAAGTGTAGAAATGACATTAAGTTCATAAGATTATTGGTTTTACCTCTCCCAAACAGTATAAGCATAAAATATCAGCTGACTTGTAAAGACAAGGAAACAAATTATATGGGGGGTTGTGAACATGAATGTACACAACATTACAGGCAAGGTGTTGCCTCTACAATTGTTCAGGGAATTGTTTAGATACAGAAATATTTCTGACTACCCTTTAGATGGAGCGAAATAGGTTAAATTAAAGTTATACATTTTTTTTTATTAGGACAGTGTGATGGCTTAGCGGTTAGCAATGCTGCCTTGAAGCATTGGGTCCTGGATTTGATTTTACCCTAGTCATCACCTGCATGGAGTTTGTATGTTCAGCCCATACTTGCGTGCATTTACTATGGTTTCCTCCCACAATCCAAGCACTAGTTTAATTGAAGCATGATTACATTGACCATAATCTTTCTTTGTGTGTGTGAGATTGCCTGGGAAAATTAGATTGTAAGATCCACAGAGGCGGGGACTGAAGTGAATGGTTACTCTCTGTAAACAACAGTGGAAGATCTTAGTGCTATAGAAATAGGCATAATAAATAAGTATATTTTATAACTGAGTAGATATAAATCATAAATTTTCTAGACTTCTTAGATATCTTTATCAGACATGATATGATACAGAAACTGGTCACATAGTTGCACACTATCTGAAACAAAGCAGTCAAACTGATATAATACAAAAAAATGTACCCTTTTTTTTTAAATAGAAACTATTCTGCAACCACTCCACTGCTTCACTCTCTTCTAATCTTTTGCAACTCAGCAGCTGCTAGTTACTTGCTCACTGGTGCAGAAATCAGAAGAAGTGATGTTTACCTACTGAAATATGCTCCTGATTGGTTCCTGGAAGAGTGAATAAGAAGAAGAGACCAGAGTAGTGGCCTGGCCATGGGGGGAGCAAACTAGCTGCTCCCCCATGCAACAGCTAGTTTCTTCAAATGCATGCTGTCATCTAAGGAGACAGAGACTTAATTAGTTTGCCTGTGAATTGATATTGCAATTGGAAACTTGATTTTTTTTTAAACTGAGGACTGGTCTTATGGTTTTCTAACTGTGTTTTTCTTGGGCACTTAGTATTATAAATGGACAGATGATTTTATAAATGGGTTGTACTGGTCACTTAGCATTGTAACAGGTGCCAGGCTTATAACTGAATTGTTGATGCTTTGCAACAAGAAAAGAAACAGACACTTAATAAAACAGTTCAGCAAACTCCTTGAGCCTTGCTTGCAGAACAGTTCATTGGTCACAGACCAGTACAGACATACAAGCTCAAAACTTTGCTAAACTACCTTGCTCACCTACAACTGAAACCTTGTTTCGCAGTTGTTGTAACATGAGTTAATGGACTCTGCTTTTCAAACTTCCAATAGCATTCATGGAAGGGAATTTTAATCTGGTACATAAATATTCTAAATATATGTAAAATATTATTGCACACAATATCTATGTTATTGGTAGTTGGGAAATGAAAGCAAAAATGTCTGTAATTTGTTTAACCATGAGATCTTCATGCCATAATCAGGACCATCTTTGCTGTGAAAATTATCCACTTGGATGTGGTTCATTTGCAATTGGATATGCTTTGTAGGCAGGGCTACAAGAATCTGTGTGGTTAATTTTATTAAAGTGATAAAGTATTTAGAATATTTGTATTAATTCATTTTTTTATGCTTAATTCCTCAAATCATCATGTTAGAACAACTGCTAAATTTTCCATGAAAATCATGGGAGTGTCTTATGGTTTATTGTGTCTTAAGGTCTGAAAAGGCCAGTATTCAGTAGCAATATTGTGATGCTTCTAAATTTGGATGCAAACCCTGGAATCCCAAAACATGTTGTAGATAACATTTCTGTTATGGTTAGTTGTCCATTTATCCTAGTATATGATTTGGAATGGAACTCCATCCAAACATTAACCTTCACCTTTAGATTAAAGAAGAACTATAGTGAGAATTGATACTTACCTAATCAATCTAGCAGAAGTTCACTAAGGGTGAAATTTACTAAAGTTGAAAAATAGGTTATCAGCCAAATTGATTCAATTTGATTAATTTCATTTGAATTTCTTTTCCGTCTGCTGGAATAAAGAGAGAGAGAAAGAGAGGGAATCGAAATGAATTAAACAGCCAAAATCACATTTCACAGTTATCGCTGCAATAATCCTTATCACAGTGGTAACTCAAGTGTGAAATGCTGGACTTAGGAGGTAATGCTATCTCCCCAACATCACCCCCATACCTAGCACTAATAATCATTACCCGGCATGTAAGTGGTTAAATAATTTAAAACACAATTATTTCCATAGAGCTACTGTAATAGTAGCACTATGGAAATAATAAGTTTAAACTAAAGAAAACCCCATCCCTAGGACCCCCACACTTCCCCCCAACATCACCCGCCACTTAGTGCTAAGCTATGTGGGGGGATCTCTAAAGTGCAGGGATGATGTTGGGGGAGGTGACCCCACTGTCCCTTTGGCTCCATTTGGCATGTAGAATTAAAAAGAAGGGGTCCCTGGGACCCTGTCCCCCCCACCCTCCCCCAGCACTAGGCAGGGCGCCGCACCTCTTCCCCCATACCCCCATGTCCCTGTTGGGTAGGGGAACATAAACAAAACTAGTAGTCCTGCTGGACCCCCTCCCCATGGCCCCCAATCCCATCAGCGCTATGGGGATGGGGGCCTTAACCTAATATTGGCCCTACCTAAATCCCTCACCCCCTACCTAACCATGGGGTGAGGGGACTGAAGTGGAACTACATGAACTAACTATTGGGGTGCCAGTCCATTACATCACTTGTAAAAAAAATAAAATAAACAAAAAACATAAACATACCAGAAAATACCAACTAAATAAACATACAATCAAAATCACCAAAAAGAAAAAAAAAACATCAATTAAATGAACAATCTAAACAATCCAAAAACAATCAAACTAACAATCTAAACCATCAAAAATAAATACAATTACAAAAACCAGCAATCATGTTAAAAAACAATTAACATAAAAAACAATCAATAATAACAAAATAACCAATAGGAACTTAGTAATCACCAATCTACTCACTGCGTCTAAAGTCTGCTCTCCAGGCCCATGAAGTAATCCTGGATGGGCCACTCTTCTCTTTGATGCTCTCACTTCTCATCTCGATCTGCAGTCTTGGTCCGGTGTAATCCATGGGTTAATCAAAAGGCTCTTCTGCTCTTGATCTGCAACCGTTGCTGGTGCCCGCTGCCTACCACAGCTGAAAATAAAAAGCCATGGAGGTCCATCTTTTTCTCCTCAACACCACTGAAGGATCTTCACCGGCTACTCAGCTATTTATAGCTGCGGAATTAACCTGTGAGGGAACTGCTGAAATTTGGAGGCGTTATATACCCTATGCCTGTTGCTGATTGGTAATTGGCTCTCAGCAATTTACCAATCAAGAAGAGGCTTGGGCTATAAAAGGTATAAAAGGTTCCTCTCGGACAGGCCTCCCAGTGTAGAGAATCTTAGCACTGCAGCAATAGCAGCAGGTATTGCTGCACTGATAAGTCTAGCATTTCATGCTTGAGTTACTACTGCGATAAGGATTATTACAGTGGTAACTAAGCGTTGATTGCAATTTCGGCTGTTTTTTCGACTCATTTCGATTCTCTTCAAATCAAATTTGTTTCTCCTGCTTTTTAATAAATATGCAATTTTTTTCCAGCAGAAGGAAAAGAAATTTGATCAAAATGAATTGAATTGAATCTGCCAATAACTTATTTTTCGACTTTAGTAAATTTCACACTACGTATACTGTTCCTAGATCAGCATTCATCTCACAATCCTCAGCCCAGGATCATGAGATGAATACATCGCCACTCCAACTCACTTCCAGGTTAAGTATGTGACGTGGATTGTCACATAGACCTGCCCCCTTCCGAATTTCGCCAAACTTAACAGACTGAGCATGAGCAGATCGATCTGTTCATAAACCATTAATCATTGTGGAAATACTCAGGTGGATGTCTACTTCAATAATATATGCTTATTGACAGTTTTTTCCCATATTTACCTATTCTACATCTGAAAATGCTCTCATATATAACTTTATCCATAACTTCATATTGTGCTAAATGTTGTATGCAGCTCCTTAACAGATTGCTTAAAAATGTAAAACAAAATGAATTAGTACATTAGTAGCAATGCCGTACCACATTTATATTCATCCCCAGATGCTAATTAACAGGCACATGCTTGGTTTTAAAATGCCTTTTTTTAATAGTGTCAAATTACAGTATAGTACTGACTCTGCTGTCAGGAAGTTTATAAAAATAAGTTTAGTTGAATTTATTCCAGTTTTCTGTTCCATAATCAGATTTTTGGGTGACAGTTATGGAAATGCTTTCACTAACCCAAATACTATGATTTGCTTTTTCACCTCTGGGTTTACCAAATTGTGGTTAGTGAATAGAATGCACAATATTATGAGTGTTTTTTGGGAGTGATGAGATATAAATGAAAAAGTGATTTAGTAAATACACTTTATTTACTAAGTCAAAGGCATTTAACAAGTGATTGGGAATTAAATGATTAACTTGTGTTCCTGGCACAAGACTTTGCACAAAATTAAATAAATTAAAAACTGACACGAAGTGAAATACAGTATAAAATAGGGGAGAATTTGACTGTTACATTATGAAGCAAATACTAGTAAAGCAGTAAACCTTTTTAAAGGAGAACTATAGTCACATTACATCTTTACATATGTTGTACTATACCTTAGTGTGAACCCATTTATCCCTGTAGTTGTTTCATCTGAAGCTGGATAATTAAGTACAGAGCACTGATAAGCT
>JAKJJM010159395.1:0-11573 GCA_021901965.1 Pipa carvalhoi
ATATATATATATATATATATATATATATATATATATATACACACAGTATATATATACTGTAGTTTACAGACACATACAAGGCAATTCATCAACAGAAGCAATCATTTACAGAGATCTGGTAACCCATAGCAACCAATCAGCAGTCAGCATTCTCTGGTATAGATGTAAAGAGCTGGGCACCCCAACCGAGTCTGGCACCTCAGGGGTTAACTCAGTCACGGGCCTCCCTGAGTAACTGAGGGAAGCGTGCAGTACATTACTTAAAAAGACGAATAAAGGATGTAGTGTGGTGTAGTTTATCTCCTTTCCTGCAAACCCCTTTCCCAAGGGTAGGCGGATTCCAATAACAAAGTCCACAAGTAGCCAAATTTAGATTTCTTCGAAAAGCAAAGTAACCTTTTATTTCTTTTCACAGGCAAGTTCAGTCAACATCACAATCAGGTTCATCATTTATAAATCATCACATCCCAAAGATTAGTGCTCCTTTTCCTATCCTCAATAAAAGATCTCTTTTCTTCCTCCCAAGTACTCTCCCTCTCTCATTGGGATAAATTCAGCAATAGAAAGATTTTACATTTTTGCTCCTACTGTGCCATACTTCATTCCCACTGCACAGGTAAAAGACCTAGAACTCCCTGTTACAGGCTGTTTTATAAACTTATCCTGCACACTATTCCACCCAAAATGCAAATTCCTATAAATATGAATAATATACAATTGGGAAGCATATAACTATAGGGATATCCCCTAGGGGCCAAATAGTATTACAACAATCCCCACTAAAGGGTTCCTATATAAGGAAAATTAGGTTTACTTCTAATTTAATTTCATAATGTGCAGACTACTCCTGTACATTACATAGTGAAGCAAGAATAATAAAAGCCAACTTTTGATTGGTTTCTATAGGTTAGTAGACCTCTGTAAAGTTTGCCACTGTTAATGAATTCCCCTGAAAGTTTGTATTTTTGTCTTTGTAGCCTCTACAAATGCTTGCAATAGCCCTAACACGACTTAGATATATAAAAGGACTTACAGGACAGTAATGTACTCATGCAAAAGTACATATACACAGATAAAGTTTAGTTTTACAACACTAAACTCTGATATGACCAACCACTGCCATTGTCATGGTCATTGGTTCACTCAAATTGATGCAGAAAATTAGACCCTTATTACAGAAACATGGGGGCAGCTATGAGAGTTAATGAGGATGACAAGTTCCGCTGATAAATATGTGCTTCTGTGTATGTGAAGGAGCACTATGCAGTAAAAGGGAATTTCTCACTATTGCTTTGAAAGGACCTGTAGCCATGTTTTCTTTACTTTGATGCATAAGGGTTGGAGGCTACCCTTTAAAAGGATCCTGTGTCTGGAACAAATTATTTTGAATAAGTTCAGCTGATGAAGCCTTTAATAAATTAATGAGAGTATATATTTTGTGGCTGCACAGATAATTAGGGTAATAAGTGTAGCCTCAAAATAAGTGCTTTAACTTTCTGAAATTTTCAGGTGTTAAGATCAGTAAAATGCCACCCTGTCCTGGTTCTTTTAACTGTGTTTTTGGGACTAAGTTAGGCTGAGATCCTTTTAATTCCTGTGTCCCATTTTGTTCTTAAATCTACTATCCATTCATATTTTTTAAAAATGGTTGGCAGTCTTTATACCATAAACTTGTCAGAAAAAAAACCCATTAGCTGTCAGTACATATTTAGAAAGATGTCATGCAAAACGTTTGGGACGGTTGGCATCCTTGGCGTTAAGAAAGAGAAATGCTGGTTTATATGTATACCACATACTTATATCCACAATGTGTTAAAAACAACTTTTTTGTTTTTTAAATAAAAATACTTGAATTAAAAAAAAAAAAGATAAACGCTTGCAATTGCATGCTACCACTGGGCAGAATCACAAAGGCAAGTAGAGTACTGAAACTGGAAATTAGGGTGATTTGGCAATATCAGTTAGTGCCTATTATTCACTTGGCAATTGAAACTGAAAGTTGATTTATAACTGGGTTGTCAGTGAACAACCTTTTATAATAAAGTACCCAATTTAACAAATCAGATTGTCAGTCATGAGCCAGCAAAGTCTGCATCAATGCCAAACTTTCCCAAACTGCTTCAGTCAACTTTATCTGCTTATTAATTTTCAAATCTTTTTAAATGGTTCTCTCCAGATATTGTAGAAGTCAATATTTCTGACTTGCCGAAATTTGCCTATGTACTGAAAATTTTCCCATTTTCATCATCTTGATAAAATCTTGCGGAGAACGGCAAGTAATATTTAAGATACAACATTTACGCTCACACTGCTTACAGTTAAACTATATATATTTAGGTGGGATAACAAATACCCCTGTGGGGAATCAGAATTTTAATAATAACATTTCACACACTCAATGAAATATTTGAATAGAGTTGTGTATGATTTTACCACCTCTGTGATATGGAAATGTTTTGCTATTATATCTTTCCCACACTTTATTTGCCATTTAATGAAGCAGGCAGCATAGAATTTTTTAAATAAATATGCTGTGAAGATTTTGCAATGATATATATACATCTTTTCCCCATTTTTCTTCCTTTAGTTTAAAACATGTTATGGCATCTATTTTATTAAGTAAATAAATGGTACGGTAAATCACGGAAATATATATCTATATATCCAGTAAGCTCTTTAGATGTTTGTAAATCATACATTTATGGCTTAACTGCAGACTAACATATTTTATTTACATGTATGAAGAGTACACAAATAATTAAGAGAAATCTTTAATGAAAACTGAAAATCAAAGTTATGAAAATCAAGCTATAAATCATAAAATATATTAAAATACAGCAAATATTGCCAGAATTAAAGTGTTTATAATATTAATGGTAGGGAATATGTGTTTATGAAAATTAAACACCTGTCTGCAGCATAGTTTTTCAATATTCTCTGGTTATCACACATTTTTATTTCTACACTGCAGATTTTTTTTCATGTAGTTCACGGCAGATTAATGTTGTGCATTATTCTTATTCATTTCAATATAATAAAATGATTTTAGTATGGATCTCTTTAGAAATTATATGGCTTCTAGCTTCTCACTAGACTCTTACACCTTTTCATGCTGTTTCTGTAAAAACAGAAAATAAAGCTATTCTAAAAAGACCAATTGTAATCAACTTATTAAAAGTAAAAATAATAGTCAGTACAAGGACCATTAGGAAGTATGCCCTGAACACCCTTGCTTACTATACCTTGGGACTTTTGACTCATTCTTCTCTCCACATGCACTGTAATTATACGGTATATAAATCATTGGAAACTTATTAAGAGCAGGGAAACCTGGGCATATTCAGAATGTTTATACTAAGGGGCTTATTCCTAAAAGTGTGAATTCAACCGTATAAGTGTATTTGTGTCACTTGGGGTTGCTATGCTCTGATAATCCCAAATTTGCTACCCCCTATTCACTGAGCGTTGGATTCCCTTAGGGAAGAAGCAGATGGTGTCAGATGTGATTTCTTGTGTATTACAATGTAGTCAGTCAAACAGTAGTAGGATGTGGAGTCATGCATAGTGATGCGAATTCCACCAGTGAAGTGCAGGGACATCCACCTCGCATTGTCCTACTAAGTGTACATAGAATTGCATTTTAAGTGAAAGTGCCATATTGCATTCAGTATTGCATTAATTCTATATGGACACCTAAAAGAATTTGCTGTTCTGATGAAGAGTAGATTCAGACCCGGAGAACAGTCGAGAGTGAGATAATCTGCATTCAGTTACACCAAATAGGTGCAACGGGAGGGATTTTTCTTGGTTGCTGTTGTTTTAAATTTGGGAAAGTTTTCTGCAGAACTATCAGAAGCAATTATTGTGACCTTTATCCAAACCACAAAAAACCCCATACGTACATCAGACATTTGCATTTTTTTTTTTGTAAAAATCCTGACACACAGATTAGTGAAAATCCTACAATCACTCATCAAGATTTATCAGTTTGGTTTTATTTAAAATAGAAAAACATCTGACTTGAACTAGACAATTTATGCTTATTATTGATAGAGTGAAGTGGACCTATTTAAATTTAGTATTAAATCATCTTGAGTTCCCAGATTATTTCAAAGCAATAATAAAGAGCCTTGTAAGAATTTTCAATAAAAACCTATATACCAACTCTTTGACAAAGCTTTTCATCTTTGGCTTTCACTATAAAAATGAAATATATAATAAATGGTACAATTTAGGGGTATTCCTTCTCCCCACTAATCTATGCCATTTCCATAGAACCACTACCTGAGACAATTAGAACATCTCTGCAAATCCATCGTATTTCAGATAAATTGCACAAAACAGGGTTATTTTCATATAACTTTATCTTAACCTTAACATCCTTACTCTTTAACAAAGCTCTATGTGATAAAGAGGCCACTCTGTTCGCCTGTTCGTGAAGTGCATGAAGCACGACCGTGCCTATTTGAGCGGCCGCGCATCGTGCATTTCGGTGAAATGCCTTCACAAAGGCATTTCCCCAGGACTACGCTCTTTACGGAATCTGGCCCTATGTGTGAATTATGCTCGCCTCACCAATGCAATTCAAAAAAACGTATTAGGAATTGATAAGAATATGGGCGAAATTTATTAAGCCCGTAAAGACTCGATTCGAGTCTTAGCGGGCTTAATCGCGAGAGAATTCTCGTGTGATCATCAAGCAGGGATCTCGATTGCACTTCTCTACAATCGGATCTTTCACCCTCATGGGGTTTTTTGCCTTCCTCTGGATCAACTTGGCAGGAAAACAGGCTGAACTGGATGGACTTGAGTCTTTTTTCAGCCTTATAAACTATGTTACTAACTTACTATGTTACCCGAAAGGTAGCCATAAGTTCTATGGCTACAAAACTTTCGGGCGAAAGACCCGATTGCAGAGAAGCGCAATTGAGATCCCGCTTGATGAGCTCGTGAGAATTCTCGCGCGATTAAGCCCGCAAAGACTCGAATCAAGTCTTTACGGGCTTAATAAATTTTGTCCTAAGACTTCATGGAAGAATTGCAGCTGTTAAACATATTATTATAATAGTTAGAAATATGCCTTTATTATTGCCATTAAAGATAATTTACAAATTGGAAGAATCTAAAACCAAGTACTAGGGCAGAAACATGTAAAACAAGATGCTGTGGGATTACCTTCTGTGATGTCATTTTATAATGTAACTGTTTTTGAGCAAAGCAGTGGTGACAATGTCATTTAAAAGTGGAATGAGTTTTTAAAGAATTTGCAGTGTTCCCTGAGCATCCTTTTGACTAGTAATTATGATGTATATTCACCATACCCTCCATTGGCACAAAAATAACCACTGTTGAAAATACCAAAATATTTTAAAAAGATAATGGTTTCAACAACAATTCAAAGCCATTAAAATATGCATCCCAAAGTATTTAAAAATAGAAATCTGTGGGCATTAATTATATTAAAGACAAATTTAATATTTGACCAAATGATAGCTACCTGCACCAATATATGACTTATACAAATAATTTCAGTACTACTGTCTCATGTATATTTCCCCTGGGGTTTTGCTTAATCAATTTCTTTTTTCTTTGTAAGCTCTTCAGGGATTGTAAAGGGTATATCATGTTGCTATAATTGTCGTAGTAAATACCCCCCAAGAGAGCACTAATCACATAGAGAACTGCAACATAAACAGCGTTACTGCCCTCGTATTGCTCCATATTGGAAACTTGTCTTTAACGTTATCTCCACAATAGTAGGCCTTACTTGTTCTCCTGAGCCAGGCACAGCTGTCCTGCATCTTAAAACTGAGAATGTGCTACAATTCATAGCTTATTACGACTGTACTACATGAACATTTGGCACCATCAGCTAAAGGCAAACTAGATAAATATCTGGAATATGAATAGATTATCATGTGGATGTGCTGTACTTGCATCTCTGTTAATTACTGCTGTTGTCTTATTTTTAGTTATTTTTAGTGATGAGTGAGCACTAAAAAGTTTGAGTTCGAGTAGAACCTCAAACTTTGAGAAGTTCAGTTCGAGGTTCGGGTCGAACCTGAACCCGAACTCTGAACCCCATTAAAGTCAATGGGAGAAGATGTCTAGCAGCTGTAGAGGACTTAGCGCTGCAGCAATACTTGCTAATATAGCTGCAGCGCTCAGGTTCCGTACACTGAGAGTCCACAGGACCCCCATACCTCTCCCACCACCCCCACACATACCCCTCCGATCCCCCCCCGTATCAGCCCCCATCAAGCGCTATTTAAATCATTAACCAGTAAGTAAGTGGTTAATGATTTAAAACCCAATTATTTGCATAGAGCTAATATTACAGAAGCGCTATGGAAATAATTACTATAAATCGTGTAAACCCCATCTAGTAGGGGTCCCTGGGAACCCCACGCCTCCCCCCAATCCCACCGATCTCCCCCAGCATAAGCCCCCATCAAGCGCTATTTAAAAATCATTAACGGCAAGTAAGCGGTTAATGATTTAAAACCCAATTATTTCCATAGCGCTTCTGTTAATATTAGCACAATGGAAATAATTAATCCAAATGAAACAAACCCCAGTTAGCAGGGGTATGGGGAAGAGGAGTGATTCCCAGGGAACTGCTCCTAGATTTACCGAATTCCCACCCTGCCTAGCGCTGCCCAGGGACCCCTGCTAGATGGGGTTTACATGGTTTATAGTAATTATTTCCATAGCGCTTCTGTAATATTAGTGCTGTGGAAATAATTGTGTTTTAAATCATAACCGCTTACTTGCCGGGTTAATGATTTAAATAGTGCAGGGTAGGGGGCTGATACTGGGGGGGATTGTAGGGATGTGTGGGGATATGTGGGGCTGGTGGGGGATGTGTGGGGGTCCTGTGGACCCCCAGTGTAAGGAAGTGGCTGAAAATGGCCCCGGACCCCCAAGCCGAACCCCGAACTTGCAGCAAAAAGTTTGGTTCGGCTCAGGTTTGGAAAAAGGTAAAGTTCATGTCGAACTAACCTTTTTCGCTCAACACTAGTTATTTTTCTAATTGTATGCTGTATATAAATGTACAAATTCTATATACATTTTGGAATTTTTTTTTTTTTAACTTTTTCATGCCTTTTATTATAACAAAAATAAAAATTGTGTACTATTGCTATTTTCTGGACAGGCACCATATATGAAAATGATTATATAATATGCAAATAAGTCCCACATATTGTTAATGTAAAGCGTCTGTGAATAACATTAATAAAAAATGATATTAAAAATGTTGCTTCGTCTTTATATATAAATAATTGGGAAAACAAACCCCTTAACCCCTATAGTCACTGATTTAAGAGTTACTAAATTGACATGAATGGATCTCACTGGTTTTAATGCTGGGTAAAACAACTACAATTTCCCCTGTGCTTTTCTCTTTTCTTTGGTCTCAGATATTGTAAACGCATTGAGCAGCATTAAAGTGACTTGGTTTTTCTACTTGCTTCTAAGGAATGATTTGAATTAGTGTTGCATTAGTTCCGTTTCATATTCTTAAAACATAATATTAAGAAAATACTTTATTATAAAATAGTTCATGATTGTAATTGGAGATGCAAACACAACCTTTTGGGCGAAATTTATTAAAATTGAAAAAAAAATCGATTTGAATTGATTTCCCGATTTCGATAAGTATTGCTGAAAAATTACTGATATCGCGATACCGGACGGTATTTTTGCGATTACAATCCGATTTTACAAAAATCGGCCGCAATATTTTTCGATATCGCGATATCGATACGGATTTCCAATTTTTGGATGCATTTTTTTTTGCAAAAACGGCCCGTTTTTGATATCGCGATATTGAAAATCACCGATATCGATTAATTGATATTGAAAATTGGCTTTTTTCAATTTTAATACATTTTCGCCCCTTAGTGAGGTAAAATTCAATCAATGGAGTCCTACCAAATGTATATTATTTTATAATGGTTTCTTTCTTTCTTTTTGGCTATTCTGATGACCTTATGATCTAGGTCGGTAGTTTGAGAATCTGTTTCCTTGCTATTAACTCCATTTTGTAAACCTTTACCTAGAGCAATAGTTCTCAAAGTTGTCCTTAGGACTCACCACCAGTGCATGTTTTGTGGATATCTACACCGAAGCACAGCTGGGTCCGTAAAGTGAGGGGAATTCTAAAGAATTCATCCATGCTACTGTGTGAATATCCACAAAACATGCACCGCTGGTCAAGCCCGAGGACAGGTTTGAGAAGTACATTATCAAACATCAAAAATGAAAAGCAATAAAAAGAAGGTTTTACCTTTGGTTTAAACATGCCCTGGAAAAATTGTGACTGCTCCTATTTAAAAGCTGAAAGGGTAAAGGCTGGACTATAGACACAGTAAGAGAAGCTTGGAACAGAGTTAAAGTATACATCAATACGGAATGTTCAGTGTCCCGTGGGGAGCGATTGAGCTGCTCAAAATTATTGTAAGTTATTTTAAAAGTGGATTTGTTATTCAATGGCTGCATTTTCAAGCATTCATATTGCTAGATGTAAAAATGAAATGACTGATACTATGTTAACTTGCAAGCTTTTAGGAATTTTTATGGCAAGGTGTTTTGGTGCCACCGTTAAAGCCGTAAATAAAAACACAGAGGCAAAACGCCACTAAAGCATGCCCCGATAAGTTCAGTGGTATGAACACTTCATCTGCCATTTCCATTAAAGCTCACAAACAATCCCTCAAACCTTTGCCTGGGCAGTGCGGTGGCTCAGTGGTTGACATCCGTTGCCTTGCAGCACTGAGGTTCTGGGTTCAATTCCACCCTGGACTTCATCTGCATAGAGTGTGTATGTTCTCCCTGCACCTGCATGGGTCTCCTCCAGGCGCTCTGGTTTCCTCCCACATTCCAACAACATACATCTGTGTGTGTGAGCCTAAGGGGGTCATTCCGGTAGGTCTGAATTTTCCATCCTGAATTCACTTATAGCGAAGTCCCATTATAAAGTCGCGACTGTGACTATAAAATTGTAGCGGTCGCGATTTTATAATGGAAGAATTGTCGCGGTCGCGACTTTATAATGAGAGTTCACTATAAGTGAATTCGGGACAGAAAATTCGGACCTACCGGAATGACCCCCTAAAACTAGATTGTAAGCTCCATGAATCAGGGACTGAAGTGAATGATGAATCTCTGTAAAGCACTGCGTAATATATCAGTGCTATATAAATACAATCCAAAATACCAAAAATTAGCTCTCTGCTTAGCACTTCTTTACACATTATGTGCTATTGATCAATAAGTTATATTGCTTTGATATTGTTAATTTAAACTAGATGCAATTTTTATATTTAATAATAAATACCCTAATTAAAAAAATGTCTAATAAGCAGGCAATATTTTAGGGTATTTATCAAAATGTAGTATTGACAACTAGATAATTAGCCTATCTTAACCCTACAGGGCATAGGCAACTTTTTACATTTTCCAATACATAAATTGGTTATTTTTTTGTCTATAGTTACAATGAAGAATAAATTATTTCAGCCTTGGGTTAATTATATGGTAAGTGTATTATAAGATACAGAAACTAAAGAAAACTATCAGCTCAGTTCAAGTAAATGGGGTTAAAAATTCTCGGTGAAGCATAAAGATTTTTTTCCCTACAGTAAGAACTTGTGCAGGTGTAATCAAAGCAAATGTCTCATAAATAATGAACCAGTCCTATTTTTTACTTTTTCTTTTTGCACTGATCAAAGCTTAGAAAAAATATGAGTGCTGTAATTATCTTACACCTGATGTAAAATGCCCTTTTTCACCCGTAATACACATTGCTATATGGGTTTCAGTTAGAAAAATTTGTTAATGACTAAAAGTACTTATTTAGACATGCTACGAGGTAAATTCTTTTGACCATCAGGAGTAAAACCAGCATTTCCTCACAATGGAAAAGATATATAACCATTTAATAAATACATCTGATCTTTACATTAAGATTTCTTAACTAGACACACTCCAGTACATAATTACTAATGGAGGAGAATTATTTATTTGATTTGGAAAAAGTATGATAATATAAATTCCAAAGGATTAAAGAATTGTACAGGTTTCAATGTAATTTCACAGTTGTGTTTTTGATACTTTTTTTCTATATGCAAATTTCAAATTTTCTTCTCAGGTATGAAATAATGATTAACACCAGGACGGGAGTGGGGAACAGTTTTCATGGAAACTGAACTAAAAAAAAGTTGATTGGATGTTGATAAATATCATCAGATACATTATGCAAAGGAAAAAAGCAATCTTGCCTGAGTTTTCTCCACTCATGGCCATATTTTGCAAATGCAGATTGTGAATAGACATTTGGAAGAATATTTATAAAAGGTGAAAACACATTTTGTATGTAGGTGTGCATGTGCATTTTTATTAAAAAAGCTAGGTGGAACAACACTGAACAAATTAACAGTGCAATTAACATACAAATATGGGTGAAGTGCTTAATATAACACAAGCGAAAAATTACCAGTATATAATCATGAAGATACATTACTCTAAGTGCCAGTCACTGAAACAAAAAGATTCTGATCCCTGTCCCAAGGAGCTTACAATCTAAATGGGAAGGAGATGTACACAGACACGCAGTAAATAAATTGTTGGGTTTATGATTTTAGTTTAGAAAACATTGACGGACTATTCTTGCCAGACATAGAGGAGTGTAGAATCCCAGAGTTACAGGGCAGAAAGACAGGAAGGATAGCAGAATTTATATGGACTGTATTAGAGAAAGGTGGAAAACCAGTTAGTACCACTCATAAAATAGTCCAATGTATTTTTCTGCATTTCAAATGTATTTCACAGGTTTCTACCATTTTATCAAAAGTATGTTTTACTGCTAAAATAGTAATTTTGCTGTCAAAATGCTTAGTTTGAAACACTGAGGTTTAATTCTAATGAAAGGAGATTTAGCGTATAATCATTGAACTCAAATGTTTTATGTTTCAAACTTCACTGAGTCTATTTACAATGTCTGTCATGGTTTCTATGGAACTAGTTCTTTTTTTTTGCAAAGTTAAAATGGAAGATAAAACAAAAATATAGAACGTGATGGAATTGTGATTTTTATTTATGTAAAAAGAAGCACACACATTAAAAAGAAGCTTCACAGAAAACAATTTCACAATTACAGAGTAAAAATAATGAGCATATCAGTACTAACTGAAAATTTTCTTTACACTCATGTAAGTGATCTTATACTAAAGAATACAAGGCAACTTTAACAACCTGTAAACACCTTAGACCTAGGATATTATCAGAAAATATCTCAGGCACTTTTATCTCAATCTATCTGCCTTTGCATTGCCCACACCATTTAATGTAATTGGGTATATACTCCATGGCAGTTCTTCTGCACCCTGAGTATTTTAGGGTTTCCTGTGAAACCCTGTTAGGAGGCCAGACTTAGGAAATATGCAACAGATACAGACAAGAAATGGAGCTATGTGACTGATTATACAGTAGTTAAAGGGAAAGCAAATTAATATCTTAGCTGACAACAACTTCTAAACATAGTGTTATTCCCAGTGGCGTAGCGTGAGGGG
>JAKJJM010159527.1:0-10938 GCA_021901965.1 Pipa carvalhoi
AATTGCAATTATTCCTTTAATTTCTTGTCATCTTATTTTGCCTTAGTCCCCATGAAATGTAAACTCTGTGCATTTGACAAGTCTGCCCCCCCCCCCCCTTTTTTTTTTTTTTTGCATGGTTTAGCTGTCCCTTAAATTCCAGTTTCTTGCTTATACTTATAATTAGAGATAGAATAAGCTACACTTTAATTGTACATTGCATTATGCCTTATCTTCTCCAGAAATTTGTAGGTTTTTTTATTTTAATGTTGACACTTGCATTTTGTAGTGAATTTTGTGGGGAGAATCTCAACCGGTGGAAGTTCAGTCGTGCTGTGAATAAGCTGAATTCGAACATCCTCTATCTATGTTTTTCCCAGGTATTGATTCTGAAGCTATACTAATGTATTAGCAGCAAAGTATGATGCAGCAGTGGGTTTAAGAATGAGTCAAACCCAGGTGCATTTGACTACATTTTATTCCTTCTCCAAAGCAAATGCAGTGAATTGAAACATATCTTATTGTTAACACTGTGGTTTGGAAAGGCTTAGTGCTGCTTATGACTACTTCTAATGGAACAAACCTGAAAAATCCATTCAGCAGTTTTAGAGCTGTTTATAAAGTATTGCTGAAACTGAAAAAAATATTTTAATACATTTCCTGTTTAATATTTGCAGCATGTGGACTTGGATTTGCTACATCCATTACATACTCTCAGGAATCTCATGTACTTGGTTAGCCCAGCTAGTGAAAACCTTGGAAGGTAAGATTACCCAGTGCATCCTTATGGCCAATAAAACATAGATTCTCATCATCATTTCTTATAGGAATCAATCTTTGAGATCTAATGATGATTAAATGCACAAACTTTGTTCTGTGTTTACACAGCCTGTGTAAATTACGTGTCTAATTATCGGGGAACTAGCTTTCCTTTATAAGCCACCTATACGACATGCAGAGCAGACGAATACCTGGTTATATAGAAATAGGTTTATAGTGAAAAGCAGTGACCTTTGTTGAAGTAAAGTTTGAGGTTGGAAAAACTTTACATTTTCATTTTTTTTTTTTTTGTTTGTTTTTTTCCTATAATCTTTTTTTAATTCTTTAAAAAAAAAAAAAAAAAGTTCATATGTGCATTTGTTTACAGGTCTGGACCTTTTGAAATCAGTGCAGACTTGGAAGATTCAATGGAATTTGTAGACCCTAGTGGAGCAGGAGAGACTGATGAGAGTGGAGATGAACACATCAGTGATGAGGAAACAGATTTAGGAACTGACTGGGAAAACTTGCCAAGCCCTAGGTTTTGTGATATCCCATCCCAACCTGTGGAGTTAATGGAAAGCCACAGCACATTGTTGTCACAGCCTATTGCTAGCAGCAGTGCAGGGGGCATGATATCCTCAGCAGCTGCCTCTGTCACTTCTTGGTTCAAAGCATACACTGGGCACCGCTGATACTGCATTTGAAGAATGCAAAATACCTCTCCTATATTTCCTTTATTTTGCGGAACATTTAATACCAGGCAAGGTAACTGTTAAATGTTCCAGAACTGATATTGTTTCTATTTAAATCTCTTTTTATGTCCGTAAATTATTTTTATTTGCCTGTAGCAGTAAGGAATGTGCTATTCTGAAGGAGATTGGTAGGATGTCATCATCTGATCTTCATAATATAATGTAAAACCTAAAGATGTCCTATGTATAGTAAAAATTGCACTGCACCAATAACTTCCAATATAGGGAAATTCTTCTTATTCATTTATGGTCTGTATTTGTTAAAATGGTGTACATGCTCTTTAATATTTGAGATTACTTAACTGACATTGCTCTTCCTGTGTCCACAGTGATTAGCATCAAGGTGTTTGTTTCAGATTGTTGAAGACTGTTGACTCTGCACAAATGAGTGGCAGCTTTCAATATACTCACAGACTGCAAACCATTATGATAAAAATAAGATCTGCCACATAGGGATACTTTGCGTCTCTAGGTGATATCTGAATGTATGAGGTACTTATATTCTCGGGTTACTGGGACATCACTAAAAATAAGCTGCAAGTGATACTGCAATATTATCTGTCATTTTAGTGGGCCATTCTTCTGTGCAATTATGTATATTGAGAATAAGTGATGTTGTAGACTATTGTTGATGACAAATCCTTCATTAGCAATGCAGCAGATAAACATTATTGCCTGGTAAAACCAAGCAAACTTTATACACTGGCCACCTTGGCCACTGGGAGCACTATTTCAGTGGGCAAAATAGATTATGTATGACCGAGAAAGCACTGTAACAGAATACACTTTACTTTTGCACCTGGTGCATACAGTGTGCACAGGTCAGCACTCATTTCATTGGGGACATATGTGTGGATCCCTGTGTCTGATGCTGCAGTCAAATCTGCAGTATTTGTATAAAATACAGACTTTTTTTCAGAACCTTCATTTAATGTAAAACGGTTTAATAAAAAAAATAATATAGTATAATATCCTGTAAAATATATCTAATGAGAGAGAGATTATTTATGGTCAGGCCATTAAACATTTTTTGTTATATCGGGCTACCCTACTTCTCTGATATTTGTAATGCTCATTTCTCTTATGTCTTGGGGTACACAGGAACACTGGGTAAAAGGTACCTCCCATCAGGAGGTAGGACACTGCAAGGATCTGAAGCTAAGATCCTCCCACTCTCTCTCTTATCCCTGCTTCCTAAAGAGGGCCTTTTAAGACTTTTTTTTTTTTTTTTTTTTTTTTTTATTGTTGCCAGATAATGCTGCCTCCACAATCTGCACAGGAAACTGGTGGGGTGCTCTCTTTCTCCCTCAAGGTTCTTTATAGCAGTTGCCATTTTAACCACTACTCTTCTTCATTGCCAAAGATATGTCTGGTTTGCTTTCCAGTTAATAGCCTACCATTTAGCGCGCAAGTCTTCCTCATCCCACATTTATTACAAAACTTGGTTTACATTTATGATCTTTTGTTCAGGATGTAAATGGGTTCAGATTTGGCCTTCCAGTGCTCCTTTCCTTTCAGCATCATCTGACCCTCATGTTTGACCTTCACACCTTTCAAGGAGATGGTTCATATCCAACCTCCATTCCGCCATCCTGTCCCATTTTGGGACCAGAACCTTGTGCTTATGCTCTTTCAGATACTCCCTTTGAGAGCCTATGGCTTCCGTTAACATTTCCTGGCTTAGCTGAAAATGTTACTTTTTTTTTATTTTTAGTGGCCATTACTTCAGCACATCATGTCTCAGAACTAAGCGCTCTGTCGTCCAAGCCACCTTTAAAAATGTATTGCAATGTTAAAGTCGCTCTTCATATACTTCCTTTGTACGGTTGTTTCTGCTTTTCACATTAACAAAAACAAGGAGAGGTGATTACATTCCTTGGATGTAGTCAAAGCATTGAAGTTTTACATTACCAGTCTGGAAAATTTCCTCACGTCCAACAATGTTTTTGTTATTTCTTCGGGATCGCAGTGGGGTGGTGTGGCTTTGAAAGCTTCTATTGTTTGTCAAATCGAGACCCATCCGCAGGGCATATTTTGCAAAAGGCAAGACTCTTCCCTTTCCTTTTAAAGCTAATTCTACCAGAGTTATGAGTAAGTACTTCATGGGCCTTGCACAATCTAGTGTCTGCTGAACAGCTTTGCCAGGTGACCACCTAGTCATCTTTGTATACCTTTGCAAAGTTCTACCGCATTCATACATATGCTTCTTCAGAAGTGGCCTTTAGCTGTAAAGTCCTCCAGTCTGTGATTCAGGCTTAGTTTTTTTCATTATGGACCTGGAAAAAACACACATACCAATGTATGTAAAGCATCGGCTCAATCCTTAATGCAGTGAATAAAAGTCAAGTACTCACACCATTGCTCTCGGTGTGTGCTCCGGAGACAGATATCCCATGTATTGTGTAAAAGACTGGAACAAAAAATGATCCTCTGGGAGTCCAGGAACGTTAAAAGCAAATTTATATTATCACAGTTTAAAAGTTCATTTTTAACTTATGCACTACAACTATGAATAAGCGCTTTTTAGCGCAAAATGTGTACGTGATGAGCTGTAATGGAGGTCTTTATTGGTACTATCTTTTAAACTGTCATAATTTGCTTTCAATGTTCCTGGAGTGCCAGAGGACCATTTTTTGTTCCATATGGACCTGCCCTCGTGGGACACTGGGATACTTTAGGATGTCCCCATGTTCCTGTATCCTCTATGATGTAAAGGGAGATTTATTACTTTACCTTTCTATTATTTTATTTATTTTTTGTCATGTTATGCTTGAGTTCTACTTATATTGTTCAGTTATTGTTCACTATGTAGTTTTATATTTTTGCCTGTGCAGTCTCTGGCAATTGCAACTGATTTTGTTAAGGGGAGGAAGCAGGAATATAACAGTGGAGAGTAGGAGAATATTTGCTTCACATTCTTGCAGTCTTACCTCCTGAGAGGAGGCACCTTTTACCAAGTGTTACAGTGTCCCCCTAGGATTAAGAGAAACTGATTTAATGGTTATAAGCAATAAATCTTATTATTTTTCCAAAAATATGTAGACACTATCAATCAATGAAATAAAGTTCCCTCACTTGGCCTTTTAAAATGCTCTTATTTTCTTAAATTTTATTTGGCATGTACAATTTACCTTTTTTCCCGGAATGCCATGTGGAGCTTCTACTTTGTTTAAATGAACTTTAAATAATGTCTTTTAAAAATATATTAAATATTTTGAAGCTTAGAACTTGTCAGAGTGCATTGATCTACCATAGGCCAAAGATAAAAGATTATAGCTTGGTAAAGCTGCATTTAACTGGATTTAAATTGTTATTATTAGGCTGTAGATTATCACATTTTTAAGGAAAAATTACTGTATTTAAAATTTGACCAAGCTTTGCAAATCTACTCGATGTGCAGATTTTACAGTGGGTCTTGTCCCTTTATTGCCAGAAAAAGTGTCTTTTATATGTTAGGCACATATTTATGTAATGTGATTGTCTAAGGTCTGTGGCATGAAGCACCCTTTTTTAAAATTTCCTTAAGCAACAAAGCACAAAGGAATAATACTTTCATTGATTTCACTGTGATAAACCATGATGTTCCAGCTGGCTTCCACTGTAAAAATAAAAATTGTGGTAAATGAAAAATACTGATAGCAAACACATTGAAATCTGTACTGCAGTTCTGTTGTTCAGGTAAGTTTTTCAGATCAAATGATATGGCCTTAATGCACAGATATTTTACCTGTGTTGCCACTGACTACAGCATTGATGGCTATAGTCTAAAATGAACACTCAACCCTAAATGACTTATTTTTCTGGCAATGATCTAGAATGTTTGGAAGGAGTAGTAAGCAGTTTAACTTCACCACCAGAGTTCAGAAGATAGTCCATTCTTTTCATGCAAATTGGTGGTTTCTTGCTGTCACACTGTGTATAATTAGGCTGATCACTCTGCCTGTTGCTCTGTTGGTTTTACCTGGCTATAAAGAGAAATTATCTGGGTAATATACGGCCCATTTTATGGAAGGCAGTAAGTAGCATGTCTTTCATAATAATGTCCTCAACGTAGCATTATTTTAATGGCAGTGCTTTAAATTGTTTACTCCTGCAATTCAGTGTTGCAGTATATAGAGTTAGTAATGAATTAAATAGAATAACAAATGCAATAGAGTTAATGGGAGAGACTTGAAAGGATCCATAAAATTATAATCCAGAAGACTGTTTTAGTGGACATCTAGGTTACAGAGTGCTGTTACACATCTGGCAATGGGTGGGCCACATTCTGCCATAAGCCTGGTAGTAAGTAGCTGCCTGCCTTGCCTCTATTATGTACATCAAAGTTCAACTCTACAACAGAGCATTTACTTCTTTTAGTTGAGTAGTTGTGTAGTATATAGATAAACAGAAATAAAGGACATTTGCATGTGGCACAATTACAGTGGGCTGAGTAAGGTTTGAACAAAACAATGTTAAGCATGTTTCCTTTAAAGACTGCGCCCATTAGATGGGAGATGTATATTTATAAGGTGAACTATTTAACCATCCTTTACTTACCCCACACACACTTAGCATTTTCTTTCAGCAAAATTACAAAATCAGACTGAAGCTGGTAACATCTTCCTAATAAAAACAGTTAACTTTTATTACAGTGTTTGCTTTTGGCTTGTTACACTATAACAAAGTTCTGCATACTATGCCGCATTACTAAATATGGATTGAGAGGGCAGTATGACTGTAACAAGGAAAAGCTAGGTGATCTTATTTCATCTGTAATACAGAGATAAGGCACAGGAGGGAGCAGGGAGAGTCTTGAGACAGGCAGACACTTGAGAAAAAGTTTGATAAACCAATGTGTAATGCTTTAAAAAGTAGACTAGAATCTTAAAGTGATTTTATTTTGAAACTTTTCTGCGTGGGTGGTGTACCTATTTATGACAGATGTGCTTCAATTTGCCTGAGATGATAGTGATCAAACTAAATGAAAAAATGGACTCGCAGGGTGAATTAATATTTTTTTTCTCAAAAAGACCCAATGTACCATGCAGTCAGTTAAACAACCCACGTATGTATGAATTTGGAACCTGTTGGAATAGAGTGGCACATAGGATTCCATGTCATAGATAACAGGCACCCAACAAGGAATGAGTGCTTGCCATTTGTTGTCCAGTACTGAAAAGTGTGAACTGCATGCATACTTATAGTCCAGTGCCACAGACACTGGTATGGGGGGTGACTTACCAGTAACTACTCTACTAATGCAGGTTTTTTTTTTTCTTCATATTGCTATATAGCCATTCATCCAAAACAATGCTAGGATAACATTATTTGGGTGGAGAAATAGGAGCGTCAAATGCACTCCTTTACTTATAATGAAAATCATTTCAGAGTGAATGTGCCATGTTTTTAAAGTAATAAATGAAATGAGTTGTGCTGAAAAACAAATTAATTTTATTTAAAAATTAACATGGAGGAAACGTAGTTAATGAATGAGGCCTTTCTTCTAGTCAGTAATCTATGATGAGTCCGTTTGATATACCCTAAAGCACTAGGTTCTAGTTTTAGCATAGTGGCCCAGAGTAAGGTGGCAAAGATGTTCCAAACACAGCTCAGCCATCTCATTAGTCTTGATTCCTAGCATTAAACACCTCAGCTGCCAAAGTGTAAATGAGGTAACAGCAAGTTTTCCAGAAGACAGCTGCCTGGCAGACGGGGTACAATCAGTTTATCTTGAGGCCATAATTTATTGCAAAGATAAAGTTTGTGTATGGTTCATTGCTTCCAAACAACAGTATTACTCATGGTATTTCTAAAGTGTAGTTATATTCTCCCTAGCTTCTTCCCTAATATTAAATGTTCTGGTTTAAGGGCCAGCCCTTTCCTAACCTGTTATGTTTAACTGAATTTTATTCATTTTAAGAAATAAAATTAATGCCTACCTGAACCCTGACCTTAGAGAAGTAGTTAGACATTTCTGTAAAACATTTACATTTGTGTAATTTCCTTTTATATTGACTATTATAAAATAAACTTTACACCAGTCCGTGTAACCAAAGGACAAAGTCTTTAGGGCCACTGTTAATGATAAATAGTTATCATTTTTACCATTGTGATAGTGTCCCTAGTAGATTTCTTCAATAGGTGTAAATTATTAAAGTGATATGTCAGGGGATTCCTTTCTAACACTATCAGTTTTAGCAATATTTGTTATGAAGCTATCTGTGCATTTACTGAGAATACAGCTGTTTTACATCCACACAGTATCTTTTCATGTCAATTTCTGGAAATACGTGCAGAATATTGTACTGTAACCTCATTTAAGTGTTACACAGTGTATGTTTGTTTTTAGTCTAGCTCTCTAGTTATATAAGAGCTAGTAATTTGAGCAGAAACTGAACTCCTAAACCCACAAAATGTGCCTTCTCTAGATAAGCAAGGAACAAACTGAAACCAAATACAAATGTATTCCACACCCATAGCTTTAAGCTTGGAAGGCAAATGGAGAAAAAACAGACAGAAGTATCAGTTCTACTATACAAATTCTAGTCATAACAAACACCCCCAGATGTCTCATACTAAATTAATGGCCTTTACTGAAGACCACATAAGTATGGCTATAGGATTTAAATGGCAACATTACTTAATAGAAAGTGTTGCTCTTTTAGGAATACAACATGAGTGAAATGTAGACTTAAAAGGATATTAGTGTCTCTGGCACCAGACAAATACATTGGTCAATAACATAGTAAATGTGACTAAAGAAATTAGAATCCTTAAGTAGCACTTAAGGTGGAAATTATAGATGCTTACATGTTGTGTGACCTAAAGTTGAAAAGTCTATAACACAGTGGTTATAAAGCAGACACCCTCAGCCTTATCACCACTTACCTTGCCTATAATTAGGTGACTTCACCAGGTTCTCTTTTTTTTCTCTCTCTCATAAAGCCACTAAAAAAATTTCTTACATGCTTTTTTTTTTTTTTTTTAGTCCCCAAAATAACCAAGTGATCACTAGTCAGTGTCAGACCTATTACAACTACATGGATCAAATCAGAAACACTATAAAGAGGCAATGTCCAAAGCAACCACCCTTTTATAGCAGGTGGATTGGTATATTACTCAGACATCTTTACACCTTTTTTTCCTCACAATAGATCAGAAGGATCTTGAAGTGATTCAACCCTAAAACCCTGGTTTAAATAACAGTTAAGATTGAAGACGTAACTTAACAAAAATCACCTTTTCCCAAACTGCTGGTGCTCGGCTTGAAAAGAAGGCAGATAAGTTCCATTTCTTCACACTCATTATCCAACAAAGTCAGTAATGTTTTCTACGCACATGTAAAGGAGCTAACCTGTCTGTCCATCAGTCCTACACCAAATTCGAATTAAATTAGTCTCTTTACATAAATTTCCCCATTGAATGTAATGTCATGGGAAAGATGCTAGTCTCCTTTTAAACTCAGAGGCAAAGGTGTTTTTCCTCGACTACATTATTTTTATTTCAAAAAGCAGTAACATTTTGCATTTATAGATTCTGAAGTGGTGTAAAAACTCCAGGATGACCATCCCATTTCTTAAAGGTCATTCCTCCTAAACTTATATGCTACAAATAAGTCTTAACTTATGTTTATGAAAAAAAACAAAATAACTTCGGCAGAGGAAATATATTGCTAAATTGCAGACATACATAGAATTTAACATTTAGATTATATTCTGTACAAAACCTTAAGTGTATTATGTATTTGAAATTGTAAAATCCACACAGAACACATTATGAAAGGCTTACATCACCAATGCCTCCACGTGGAATTTCACCCTTCCTTGATGTGTAGAGTAGCAACATAAATCACTGAGTTAAGAGACAGAAAAACAGCCTTTGTAGCAACTTAAACTATGTCAGTACACACAACTAGGCTGAAAACATTCACACCCACATTATATAAGAAGCAGCATTAAAATTGCATCTTATACCAGCCAAAACATTTTTCAATCTGGATTTGTGGCAAAAAGACAGTCTTATAGGTAGCTAGCATATTTTACTAGCAAGAATCTTATTTTGTTTACTATTTTTCCCCCACCTCCTAAGCCCTGGACTAAGTGATCATCTGTTCATCTCTTGGCAGGCTACAAACAGCATTTGCTTAATACAATATTTACTTAAACTGCACACAGGAGGTCACAACAATGTAAAACATTTTAGTTTACTTGAATTCTGTTCTAGGTGAAGGTTCTTCTTGAGTAGTAGGATAAAAAAATAAAATTACCTGGTTAACAGGAAAATTAATACAAAGCAGAACAGTATGTTGAGAGGTACAGAGATTTAAAGTATAATAGAGGGCACAAGATCTTCCATGAAGGTTTCCCAAATGAAAGAAAAGAACAGTACATTACATCAAAATAGAACTACAATATACATATATGCTTCAGCAAGTACAGTTGTACAGCATGTCTACCTCTTTAAAGGGGAATGTAAGCATATATGTACAAGACATGCCCTTTAAAATAGTTTTCAGAACAATGAAAAAAATATGCATTGTTTGTATTGAATTCCATTTAGCACTGCATTAGGTAGGTTTATATACCTGCTGTCATATGTGAACATGCTGAACTGCTAATCCATAACCATTTCCCAGTTTAGGCTGAAACCATGTGCTATGTAATGGAAGTGATTATTATGCATATAACAAAATATTTTTTGTTGTTGCTTGGCAATAGAAGTCTTTAAAATATCCACAGTGCAAGGATGATAATAAATTAAGCTGTGCGCTGCAGGGCTGCAGAGAAATTAGTGGAGACTGCATTACACTCAGCCTTGCAACAACTATATTATAGGTGGTTCAATCTAACTGGGAGGGAGAATTCTAAAATACAGGTAGAACTATTCGGTTTTCTTAAAGGAGAGTCAAACACTGCTTGGTACTTAATTTAGTTGGCTTTAATGTTAGATTTATTTATTATTAACCTAGCAACCAACTACTGAGAAGTACAGAATGGAAGAACAAAAGTGCAGAACCTGAAAACAAAGCATGTAATGAAAAATAAATTATACATAAAAAAAAAGCCTTAGATTAATTAAACTGGTTGCTGGGGGTCATTGACCAAAATGCTTTAGGAAAACAGAGAAGTGTTTCAAAAACCACAACAAATAAAGACCAATGACAAACTGTCTAAGAATGCTGCTATCTACAGTATGGCAAAACTTAAATCTAAGGTTAACAACCCCTTTAAAGATTTACTTCTTTTCTTAACATGGTGTTTGAATTCTGCTCCAGAAATAAAATGGTAAAGAGTATAAGAACACCCCCGCACACACAAAAATTGACCTTATTAGGAGTGAATAAGGGAGCAAAGAAGCATTGATAGGTTTTCAAAAAACATAATATACTGTTAAAGGTTCATCCAAAATGTTTATTTTAGAATGATGAATATAAAATGTAAAGGAGGCTTTTTTTTTTTTTTTT